>CABFVZ010003730.1:0-20774 GCA_902151445.1 Timema monikensis | reverse complement strand
CCCCAGTTCACCCGACCCGAGATTCGAACCTCGATCTAACTACGCCACCGAGGCGGGTCCCAACACAAATAAATTAGCAGCACTGATATGATCTATCCCTCCCCCATTTCTTTTTTTTTTATGGTCGGCAAATGCATTTAAGGGCTATTGATGCTATTTTTAGAACTTTGTAGAAGAGTATTTCTTCCATTAATAGTTCGTCCTCAACAAACCGACAGTAAAATATTTATTTGACAATTTTGGGATAACCCCCTTTGGTGGCCGCATAGTCAAAGGCGCTATTCTTTCAATATACTAAGCTGCCGAAGATGGAGAGATCAAAGTTCGATCCCAATCGGGTGCACTGAGGGTGGTTTTCCACTCTCACTTCACGCAAATGTGGGTGAACTTCCTCTAAATTTAAAACCTTCCTGATCCCTAACACATTAGTACTTAGGCGTATAACCAAATCGGGTTATAAGACATGGTGCTAAAAAATAAAATAAAATAAATAATTTTGGGATACATTTGTTGATTCGACACACTGCAGGAAATAAAAACCGGATGCATTCAATTTTTCTACCATCTGTTTTTTTAAATCTTGTGATATTTTATCTATCCCACGCTTCACTGTGTCGTTTGAGTGTTATTTCTTCTAATTTTTGACGGCTTTAATTGCCAAGAACAATAAGTGAATACAGTAAGTAGGCATGGTTTTAAGAGCGAATCCCCAATCGCGTGTGATTTCTTCTCTTTAGCAATCAAAAGAGACAGTTCATACGAAGCTTCTACAGCCCTATCATTTTCCAGATGAAAACTTCCAGTTGAATCCAGTTTAATTTGTTTCAGTAAGCTTTGTTTAGCAATTATTATTTTTTAGGTTGTGTTGTCTATGATGTTTTGTTGATAAGTGACGTTATAGTCGCGCAGGTCGTATTGCATCATTGTTAAGAACGCAATAACAAATAGTATACTGCGTTAACTAGAGTCGCTTTTTCTCGATAAAAGCTAAACCGTATTTAATATATTCATCATTATATAACAGTGTCTTAGACACGTGTTTGGACATGTTTATTCTCAACACAAAAACCAACCTTTAATACAACTAGTGACGTATTCTGAGAAAAAATTAATATGTATACTGTACTCTAAAAGTTGCAGGTGAGATTTGGGGGCCGAGGACCCTCAACCACCGTTGTCCAAGAATGTCAAGAGATTATTTCAAGGGATATATTTGAAGATGTGTCCCTATAAAACAGTGGTTCTCGAACATTTATTATTTCCCTTTAATCGTATGTTATCTTATGACATTTTGAGCCCCACCACCACCACCACCACCACCACCTCTACTTCTATATTCTCTCTTCTTTTACTTATCCATAACGATGATTACCATCCACTCAAAATGTAATAACAGTAACGCCATGGTGTTAGCCCACGTTCAGGCTATACCTACCGAGTGGCTATCAAACTGTTTGGTGAATTAGTGTAACACTTGCGGAAAGAGGGTGTCATGTGGTCAGCACAATGATGACTCCAGCCATTAAACTTGGCTTTCTATACCGGAGTCACTATTACTTTATTCGAGTAACTCCTTATTTATCCACTTTAGGCTGAATCTAACCCGTTCTAGACCCACCACTTCCCAGATAATCTGGACGCGCCGGGAATCAAACCCGAGACCTCTCGGTCCGTAGCCAGAACCTATTACCATTAGACCCATTTCTGAATGCACAAGAGAGACAGAGCCTATTCAATTAGCCTAGTGTAATTAAAAGCACACAGTTTGCAATACTCAAAGCAAACAATCATAATAAGAGTAAAATGAAGTGATACATTGATCAAGCGTCCATCAGGACCCCTAATTTTGAAACTTGCGAAAATACTCGCTTGCGAGCTAACTCGCTTGCGAGCTAACTCGCAACTTATGAACTCGCAAATCGCAGGCTGTACTGAAACAGAGCTAATTTTGAAAGGTTTCTAATGTCGTGCGAGTCGGTGTAGTGTTGTTTCGCTTGCGACTGAGTTTTCAATCCGACAACACTGTAAAACCATGACGTGCCAAAGGGTTGGGGCGATGGTATGCCACAACACGTCATTATACAAGATACGTAACTGAAAGTACACATTATTATTGTATTGATTACATCATATACAACGGTTAGTTTAGTTTCATTGGGAAACCATCTTCCAATTGTATACATCTAAACTGGTTGTCTCAAAATTTTCTCAAAGTTATATGACTAAAATAAAAACCGCTTCTCTGGAACAATCCAATTTAGCACACTTGGTAGCGCGCTTGAACCGAATTCGGACTTCCACGAGTTCAATCCCAACCTAGGTAAAATATTTTAATTTTTGTCTGAATTTAAATCACGTTTTCATAATTAGAATTCAGTAATATATTTTTTTATTTTCGCAACTATTTTTAAAACATAAATATACCCTAAAAAATTTTACTATGCGAATAATAATTAGCTTACTTAGCCTTATTTTAAAATGTGTACAAGCCCTATTTTAAAATGTGTACAATTTTATGTCATAAAACCCATTAATTTAATTTTTAAATAATATCCTACATACAAAATTTCAAAATTAATGTAGGCCTAGCGTTTTTAATGTAATACCTTTTTAAATTATTTTTAACGACTATTATGTTAGTCTACGTAGGCTCAAATACCTTGTGTATTTCTATAAAATATATTTAAAACATATTATATGCTTACTAACACGATCATTTGAAATTAAAGTTTAAAGTCTGATACATTTAAAAAAAAAAAGCCTTTTTAAGGATTTGAACACGCGAACCTTAGATTATGAGACGGTCACGTTACGTACTCAGCCAAATTGACAATTGAGGAAACTGAAAAAATTAGAATATATAGTTTCGTTTTCACCCAAACAAATATTTGTATTGAAGGATTGCATAAAGTGTACAAAGCGATCATATTCTTTTCTTCTGTAAACCTATTTTGTACAGTGATAGGTTTATTTCAACAAAATCACTCTCAGAAAGCTGCAACCGAAGAGGGGGATGGCATCCATTTTGTTATTTTATTGCCTACTCGACAGACAAGGCCTGTCTCGCACGGTGTGAGGCTGGCGAGTAGAATACGCTCGCTATTCGATCGTGTGACGTCAGTTTTCGCAGAGCAGAAGTTTCAAAATTAGGGGTTTGCGAGATTGTGTGCGAGATGAGAGAAATACTCTAGCGAATCGCTACTCGCACGTTTCAAAATTAGAGGCCCAGATCTTGGTGAGAGGGAATCAGGCGGATTGTCCAACTCACGTTGCATATAAAACTATTTCTTGAAGCCAAATTATCTCACACAGTACTGCATGGAAACAACGAGTCTCCCAACTTGAAGATTTATACTCCAGAAGCTATTTAGATGGGTAAACTCTGACAAACATAGGGTAGATTATTTTGGACTATTAATACACTATCGCTACTTCATTGGTTTAATGCTAAGATATTTACACATATCTTTTACTGTAAGCAGTGGTGCACCCAAAGGGGATAGGGGCAAACAAAATATTTGACCACTCTCCCCCCTTTTTCCCCAACACCACAAATAATGTTAATAAAATGTTAAATAATATTAAGTATAACTAAAATATTTAGCATTGAAAATGTGTCGAATGTATATGTTAAATTTTAAAACCGGGCTTTAGACTTAAGCCTGATATTCAAAATGTTTACCGTTACGCACAAAATTAACAATTGAAAAAAACATAAAAATAATAGCTTTGATATCATTTGTATTATTTAAATCTCTAAGTTAATATAAAACTACTCCAAATGATTTATAAAAGCATTTAATATTCATAAATATTCTCGGCCTTCAGGGCTTAGGAGACTGTGCAACTCCAAACTCGATCTCTCCATCAAAATTTCATTCTTGCTACAGCCTTGATTGAATTCCTCCCCCTCAAAGTACATGGCAGGGTGCGCCACTGATTAAGTAAATTATTAGAAAATATATTTTATTTTACCTTTCCCTTCTAAATCATCTTGAAATGGTGAACTAACATTCCTGACTTTTGGGATTCTTTGATGTATATTTATATAAAATCACAATGACTAATAAGTCTATATATAAAACAAAAACTAAAATAACACTATTAAAACTCCACGATCCTTTCTACTAAAGAAAAACAAGAATTACCGTCAACAACGGTTAAAGTAACCTCATCACCCGCCCTACCCCCTATCCCTCTTCCCTACTTTATCATTGCTGAAATTCCTAAATTTGAAAGCGTGGTTAAATGTGTTTGCCAAATACATGCTAATACATGTGACTAGATTACCTAAACATATCTCAATGTAGTTAATTAGTGTATAATTTAAAGTTTGTTACGCATATTAATATTACTTTACAAGTAATTATATATATTTATCTGATGTATTTTTACTTAAAATATACTAATTTAGCTTAATAAATAAACATTGTGATCTTGAATCTTTTTTTTAAATTGGTGGCACAATGCTTAGCTTGCTTCACAGGAACAGCATGACCTGGTGTTTAAAAACCCGAGCTCATTGGCCATTGATTTGTGGGCGAGCGGAAAGGAATGTGTTGCAGCCCCCTAGACATTGGGCAAGGTCATTAGAGCCTCCCTAGCTTGCCCTGGGCTTCCTATTGGGCTAAGTAGAACCTTTTGGAAGAAGAATTGCTTAAAGCACAGTATTCTTGGAATATGAACCAATATTAGTTTTAAAATTAATAATTCATTACATGTATATTTATTAACAATTTAAACATTAGTATTTACACAGTTCATACAAACAGCATTGAATCAAACAAAAAACTAGTCCATATCTTTATGGGTATGCGGCGCAGGACTAGCATACCCAGAGAATACGCCACTGAATACAACAAACAATGAAAACAGGTATCAGATTATTGACGCCAAGGTCAAGGGAAATGACAGATGAGACGTTGCCAACCGTACAGACTAATATTATTGTTTCATTGGTGCTTATTCGAAATCGTACATGAACTGACGGAAACATTCGGCAGTGGCTTTGGCTCACCACCATCATAATTATTGAAATCGATAAAAACATCTAACGAAACGATAAATTTCCATAGTTAGCGTATCTAATTTTAATCATAATTTTTGTTTTTACACATGTTAAAATACGTTTTACATATATTTTTCCGTTAGCCTTTCATGTCCACTATGAATGTCTCTAACGGTCTGGTAAAGCGCCCCTCCCAGTTTGAGAACCAATGATCTAGTACTTAGAGCTCTTGGTCTTTGATTGGTTGACGTGGGGATGGAGCTCTGACGTTAAGTCAGCAGCGAAGTCATCAGTCTAAAACAAGGCCGTAGTTAGCCAATAATTTCAGGAGGGTTAGGGTTGGTGGGCATATCCCCCAATTGCCGGAGGATAAAAAAAATTTATAAATAATAAACAGTCCTAGAAGCTATCTGAAGTACTTTTTTTATGGCAACATAACACCCTAACTGCCAAAGGCTAGAAAAATTTCTAACTATTAAACATTTATAGAAACTCTTTGAAAAAAGTCTAACTAGAAGCTCACTGAAGGGCTTTTTATGGTAACACAGCCCCCTAATTTGTACTTGTGCCTTAATTTTGATATTGTTTGAACCATAAATAAAGCTATATAGGTTTATATATTGTTCATTAAATTTGGGGTGGGGGTTGGGGTTAAATCCCCAAAACCCTCCCCTGACTATGGTCTTGGTCTAGAACATTGTTTTTAAACCAATTTGCCGTTGCACATTGATGTTCTTCGGGAGTTTTAGTGAAGATAAAAAAGAAGCGAGGAAACATTTGAGGAATAAAAGTTAGTCTTTTCAATTCCATGATCAACACTAGTTTAAATAAATGGTACGAAACTACGCACGGACTTTCTCGCTCTATTGTTTGAAAATGGAGATATTTACTCAAAACTCGTAATATATGTGAAACGAAATAATATACACTGGCAAATCCAAGCATAAATTGCACTATACTTATGTAAAACATTTTTTTGAGTCCCGGTTTTAATTTTTTTTAATTTTGTTTTTAAAGAATTAATGTCCTCATTTGTATGTTTGGACCGATAAAAAAGATCAATGTTGGGTCTACAAGGGTTAACACTTCGTATTAAAATTTTCGACATTTTATTAGGTGTTGAAATATTTCATGCCATCGCTTTGCTATTAAATTCCTCATTTATAAATTTTGACCAATAAAAAATGTAAATATTGACTATTGAGTCTAAAATGAAGATAGATCATTGTTGTACAAACATTTCTCCTAAGTGGTTTAAGGAAAAACAATATAAGATTTTAGAAACTTTCTTATATTTAATTACTCTATGGCATTGGAGAATTATTGCGTTAAAACTTAAGTAGTATCTCTTTACAACTTAAACTCACAAAATTGTATTAATATATTTGCCAATATCTCAGAAACGGTTTGATTTATAAAAATATATTTCATATAAAAGTTTTTAATTTTTAATAGTACTACAATTTTGCAATGATAAGTTATTTAATATCTCAAATAGTTGCGCAGATATGGAAGTTTCTTCTTCTGTAAAGTACCCTAAAATTAATTTTTATGGTAAAATGAAAATAACCGGTTTATTTATAATTTTAATCAACACCTAGATACGAATTTTAATCAAAATCGTTAGAGTCGATTTTGAGAAAATCGATTTTTTTCTCTTTTCGCTCTTTCTTAAACTACTCTTAATTTTAAGTTTAAACAGACACACAGACGTCATTGCAAATACCACTTTTTAGGGTTTGGGGGGTCTTGAGACGTCGACATCCATCGACATCCATCAACATTTCAGGTTATATTTTCTTTTGCGGTCGCAATACTTTTATTTTTACCTTTTGTGTTCGAAAAGTTAAAAAAAAAAATATATATATATATATATTTGTGTATAGCTTGAAAGTTATTGATTTTATAAAAATATGCTTTTTATAAAATATTTGTATTATAAAGAGATACCAATAAGTAATTTCATATCTCAAATAGTTTAGGAGATATTATAAAAAAAAAGAGATAATTTATGCATCAGACCGGGGCCCCTAAAGTAATTTTGTCGAAATATTTAGAGAAGTCATTTTGTTTGGAATAATTATAAATGATTAGAAATGAAATTTAATCAAAATTGTTAGAGCTGATTTTGAGAAAATCGACTTTTTCTCTTTTTGCTCTTCAGTAAACTACCCTCAATTTTAGGGTTAGATATCCAATTCCAAAAATCCCTCGGGGCAAACTTATGAAAACCCTAGATACCAAGTTTTATCCCGATCGGTAAAATAGTTTAGGCTCTAGTTGGAGGTACAGACAGATAGAAATTCAAAAACAACTTTTTCGGATTCGGTGGGGGGTCATAAAACGTCAAGATTCATCAAAATCTTAAGTTCTATTTTTTTGTCGATCACTATATTTGTGTGAAATCTCAACGCTTATGTATTTACCTAATTTTCACGGCTAATATTTTGCCATTCATCCTTTTCTTCGAAACCTTACCAATATAAATGTTGATCTCACTTGCGTAAAGTTGATGTTTACGGAATAATACAAGTCCCCCACCGGAGGTTAGTGACGAGGCATAAACCATATATTACACCGGTTGGAAGTGGTTTTTTATGTCTTAAAATCTTAATGGGAAATAAATTGTTTACCACAAATAAAACAATGTGTTATTAGAAAGTGTTTGTATAATTTTAATTTCCCACTACTCACAAACTAAAAAACCTACTAACCTTCAAGACCTGGTGGTCTAGGGGTAAGGTGTCAGACTTCTATGCTGGCGGCCGGGGTTCAATCCTCGGTCCCGGCACAGATTTATCTGATTACCAAACCCTTCCTTCACCTCTGACAAGACATCTTGTGAATGTGGGGAATGCCAGGCCTCCACCGTGGTTCGGATTCCACGTTAAACTGTAGGTCCTTCATTTCATCTCACAATCACCCTACCATTACACATTAGCGTAAGTGCGTATAACCCGAACGGGTAGTAAGACGCGGTGCTAATAATAATAATAATAATAATACTAACCTTCAATAATGATAACAACCAGCTCGGTTGGACACGTGGTCTGACACGCTAATCTCGCAATAGAATAGACTGCCGTTGAAAGGGAGATCAGGGTTCTAATTTCGATCGGGTGAACTGAGTTTTTTCCAAAATGGTTTCCCACTCTCCTTCGACGCAAATACAGCTATATTTCCTCTAAATATAACCTTCTCAATCCCTAAAATTATCAGTGCAATTATCACTTAAGCGTATTTCCCGAACGTTTAGTAAGACATAATATTTAAAAAAATATTGGTAGACTAATGGATATCGAAACACATAAGCAGTGAAAATGAACAGTTTTCCTTAGGCTGCGAATAAGGAATACACGCTATCTATGGCCTATTGTTAGCAGAGGAGATGTCCGGAAAGTGCTCTTTGTAGATATGATCAATGTACGTGAAAATTTGAAAACATACCTTTAGTTTCTACCGCCCTGAGGACTGTCACAGCCATTAAAGTTAGCAACACTTGGAGAATCATGACGACTGAATGACAGATGTTGGTGTATTGGTATATCGTCCTGGTACATCGAGTGTTTCCCCACTGACTTTCTTATCTGTGGTTTGTTCCCAGGATGTGGGCATTCTTTCATCCTTTCGGAGTTTTCATTGGAAAAAGATCTACACGCAATTCAACATGTAAAATATTCATTTAGTTTTTTAGTTGAGTATTTTTTTTTCTTGTGTCCCTTTGGCAAGGGAAATTATTTTGAGTTATAAGGTATATTTCACATTTATGCTTTTGACGTTCCATTTTTAAGTTAAAGTAGTTAATGAATGGAGCTGAAATTTAGTCCAGCTAGACATGCACATGAAGTGTACACAATGAAATATGTATGATACAAACATACCCGTTTAAAAATCAACGGCTTCATTTCTGTCCGAGTAATGTGTCTCACTGGCATTTGTTGGGCCCCGAATACCTATAAGAATAATTTTTAGCGACCCTCACAATATCGGATGTGCGTTTTAATTAAAGAGACTATAGTAGATCAAATATTAACTCCAATGAAAGTGTGAAACTTTTCCTTAATAAATTAAGATATCATTAAAAATAACATTTTTTATAAATACTTGTGTTTTTTTAGGCTCCCACGTGAATTTTCGGTAATCAAGTAATCTAGCTCCCTTTTTGATCAGGGTCTAGCTGCCAGCAAATATTCAGTTTCCTCGGTCTTCTGGCCTTTGAGATTTTTTCAACAATTTTTTTTTTAAGAAAAAGAATTTTGAGGCTCCACATGGGAATTTTTGGCCACAGATTATTCTTGTATCCGTTTGGGTTAGGGCTACTTACCTGCAAAATTTCAGTTTCATGGCTCTTCTGGGATTCGAGAATCCTTCGACTTTGGTTTATTTATAATATCTCCCTGTCCAATTTTTGGGGCCCTAATGGAAATTCTCGGTTACCAAGTTTATTTGCATACTTTTGGGTTAGCAGCTACCTGCCCGAAACATTTAAGTTTCCTAGGTATACTGGATTTTGTGAGTATTTCGACTTGGTTTTCCTTTAAGCCCCTCCAGCCCCCATTTTGGGTGGCCCCTTGAAAATTTTCCGTCACCAAATATATATACGCCCTTTTGGGTTAAGGGCTACCTGTCTTCAAAATTTAAGCTTCTTAGATCTTTTGAGCTTTAGATTTTTTTTAGCTTCAATTTTTTTTAAATCTCCCAATTTTAGGGGCCCCAATGGAATTTTCTTCTGTGTTTCGATATTTTTTCGGCTGGACAGAGGAAATGGTAATTTTTTTAGTAGAGATATTAAATAAATATATTTTATAGGTCAGAAATAATTTAAACAGAGACAAAAATTACACAATTTTTAATCATATTTAAGTGATTTTCTTTTTATATCACGATAATTTGATTTTATCTCATTTTTTAATACACGATGTTGTTATTTCGGATTAATCTGGTTGTTAAGCCTAACTTTACTCATGAATTTTATTAATGTGATAAATGCAAATATATATTATTTTAAATGTCTATTTTATTAAATTTCTTGTTTTAACTGTACCGATCAGAGAGACAATACAAATAACAATAAACCAAGCCGAGACAGGATCAGACGACCTTGACTAAGAAAGAATACTCCATAAACTTGTCGGTTTTGCTATGGACTATAAAGGTAGAAGGGGAGAAACTGGATTTCCTTATTAACTTTGTGTTACAATAATTTTTTTTTTAATGTATTAACAACTTGTCTCTCAAATAGTACAAAAACACACGTTACCACTTCGGAACTCGTGCAAGAGCCGGGGATGTGAGCAGGAGGGTAAATATCATGTTACTTGTTCCAATATTATTGAGTGTAACTTCCATGATTATTATGATAGAAAGTGTATGGTAGGAATTGGANTTTTTTTTTTTTTTCAAATCTGCATCACATAACCACGAGTATACATTGAATATTTATATTATACGCTCCCCTGCGAGATGGTTTAGAATAGTACAGCCGTAAACCTTGCTTGTCGTAAGAGGCGACTTAAAGGGGAGACTTCTGTGCAGTACAAATCAATCATATATCTTTCTTTCATCTCCTTTTCTCATTCCTTATCGTTCTCTCTCCTGTTTTCTTCTGCCTTCCCTTTCTCTCTCCTTCCTTTCCTTTACCTTTACTTCCTACTTCTCCCTTCCCTTTTTATTTTCTCACTTATTTCCTTTCTCCTGCCAATCCAGTCCTGTAGATACACTTTTAGGCCCCACCGTTGACGACTTTGCCAACACACATGGCTTTCCCTGGACATAAATTGGATACCAACGCACTTGAGCTCAGTCATAAAAGTGCACCGGTTTCAATATATTGGTAGAAGGGCCTTAGGGATGACAATAACCGGGTACCCTACTTGGAGAAAAGATCGGTTGCGTTTATGAGGGTTCCAGGCGTAAAATTAACACTTTCCTGCATACAAATGATGCGATGACCTCTTCTGGTGATGCTCAATATAAAGGTTGTCATGCCTAGCGTCTTGTGGAGCCACTCGTCGGAAGAGTTAACAGGGGATTATGTGGTAGTGCCAACTGGGATAACCCTGGGTCTACGATCTGAGTACTTTTGCAGGTTGTCCCCATGCTAATGAATGAAACCATTGTCACAGCTGATACCTTACTGTCCGCTGGCACCGTACTGCCAAACCTCACTGGCAACTCACTGCCCGGCCCCTCGCAGGGTCGTAATATAGATAAGAGGCGGAAACGGGTAAGGCCGTCCAGCCCTTTAATTGAAAAAATCCAGGAAGTGGTGAGGCCCCAGCCCCGCTTCCTGGTTATGTCTCGAATAGATGAAAATGAGAACCTCAGGCGCGTCAGCCCATTTGTCCTCGAAAGAGTGATAAGTGGAGCTGCCGAGTCTGGGGTATCAATTAAAATACTGCGCGATGGCACGATAATGATCCAAACTGAAAATAACCTTCAAACGGCGAAAATAATGGCAATAAAAATTATACCGTTAAGCCCCCCGAATAATTTAAAGGTGAAGGTGAAACCGTATGGGTTCCTCAATGTTTGAAAGGGAATGGAATTTTAGGGGTTTTATGCTCGTGTAGAGGAAATTAAACTACTAATTTCTTCCCTAAATCCTTCAATCCTATGTTTTCAGGAGACCCACTTCCGCCCAAACGACAACCCGATGCTTCGTGGTTACGATGTGTATCGTACCGACAAGCCTTTTTAGATCGGGCTAGCGAAAGTGTGGCTATATTCGCATGAAGCAATATATACCATAAGAGTATTAATATTATATCTGATCTCCAAGTAATCGCTGTTCGAGTCTCTCTTTCTTTGGGGGGAGTGGCAGTATGCTGCATCTACCTCCCACCAGGTGAACGTGTTTCTAAGAGGACTCTAGAGGTTCTCTTTATTCAACTTCCCGCCCCCAATATCATCTTGGGGGACTTTACCGCACATAACCTGGTGCGGGGATCAAATTTTACAGACTCCAGCGGGAGGATGGTAGAGGATATTCTTGTCACGGGAAGCCTGGTGTTAATGAAAACCGGGACTCATACACACTTCTCCACCTTTAATGGTGTATCCTCTGCCATCGACCTAACTTTATGTAGCCCCAGGATCGCTGATCACTTCCTTTGGGAGATTCACTTGGATCTATGTGGCAGCGATCACCTTCCGATTCGGCTTTCAACACTTCAAGAGCCTCCCAGTACAGCACGGGTACCCTAGTGGGTTCTTAAAGTCGATGACTGGGATAAATTCCGTGAGATCACAGTTTTTGATAAAACCCAATCTCCTGACGTCGATTTAAGGCTAAACATTTTACATCGGTGGTTATCTTGGTGGCAAGGGTTTCCGTCTCTAAATCCTCGCAAAATTCCCGCCACCGTCCTGTTCCTTGGTGGAAAGAGGAGTGTCAGCTGGCTATTTCTGACCATCGAAGGGCCCTACGTGTTTTTGATCGACGTCCTACTTTGGAAAATCTGAAGTCATTCCGGATTCCACGTGCTCGAGCTCGCCTTGTCATTCGAGAAAGCAGAAGAGAGTCTTGGAGACAGTTTATTTCTACCCTTACAATTTTCACTCCCACAACTAAGATTTGGAATAATATTTATAAATTACACAGTAATAAAAATTTCATTAATAATATATCTGTCCTCAAGTTTAACGGTTTGCTTGTCTCCTCCCCTGTGGAGGTCGTCAATGTATTGGGCTCGATGTTCGCCGCTATTTATAGCACTGCGAGCTACTCTAACGAGTTCGCGGTGCATAAGCGTAGCATCGAGTGCCACACTATTGATTTTGGTCAAAGTCGGGGGGAGGATTATAACTCCCCTTTTACTATACAACAAAAGACCTATGCCCTATCACAGGCGGGCAGCACAGCTTCCGGTCCAGATGACTTTTATAATGAGATGTTGCGCAATATTCCCCCTGCCGGGCAGGCATTTATTTTAAACCTCTACAACTGTGTCTGGGAATCTCATCAGTTCCCAACACTATGAAAATAAGCGACCGTTATTCCTATTCTTAAAAGTGGCCAAGATAAATTATATCCAATTAGCTATAGACCCATAGCCTTAACTAGTTGTGTATGCAAAATATTAGAGAAAATGTTTAATAAAAGGTTTATATGGTATTTAGAATCACGCAATCTACTATCTGATATGCAATGTATTTTCCGCCGAAACCGATCCACGATGGATCACCTTGTTCGCCTTGAGACAGCAGTTCGTGACGCTTTCCTCCATAAACAGCACCTCCGGGCTGTTTTCTTTGATTTGGAGAAGGCATACAACACTACCTGGCGGTACGGTATTTTTAAAGACACTTTTTAATTGGGGGTTCCGAGGGAACCTCCTGGTTTTTATAAATAATTTTATGTCAGATAGACACTCCCGGGTAATGTTTAATAACACCTTAACCGATAATTTTATTCAACATAATGGGGTGCCTCATGGCAGTATTTTAAGCTGTACGTTGTTCGCCATCGCAATAAACGGCATTGTGGACAACGTGTGCTTACCTGTCGGTTCATGCCTTTTTGTGGCTGACTACGCAATTTATTGCAGTTCATAGAGTCTCCACAGGGCTGAATGACAAATAAAACTCGCTGTAAGCAATCTATGGTTGTGGGCTTCGCGTAGTGGCTTTTGCTTCTCCGCAGCCAAGACGATGGTCGTCCACTTCCATAGATTACGCAGAATACAGCATGCCCCAATTATTTTAATGAACAACATCGTTCTACCTGTCTCAGAGACTGTAAGGTTCGTGGGACTTTTATTTGATTTTACACTAGCTTGGATCCACCATATCAAAACCTGAAAGCGAGATGTGTCAAAACATCGAATCTGCTTAAGTAGTTAGTGGTCGCTCTTGTCGTGCAGATAGGGAAAGCTTGATGCACCTCTATAGTGCCTTGGTGAGGTCAAAACTTGATTACGGCAGTTTTGTTTATGGATCATCTCGACCTTCGGCACTAAAGATGCTAGATAGTAGCCACCATGCTGGCATTTGACTGGATACTGGTGATTTTCGTACCAGTCTAGTCGTCAGCATCTGTGCTGACGCCGGTGAGACCCCTCTTTCTTTCCGGCGGTCCTATCATCTGGCATCTTACGTGTCGAAACTACATTGAATGCCAGAGCATGTTATCTACCGTCCTGTGTTTCATCCCCCTAACCGTGTCTTGTATGAAACCAAATGGCGTAGTACAAGGCCAGTTGGGATACGGATGCTATCGGTTTTCGACACGTGTGGGATAGTGCGGCCAAAGGCTATCCCCACATCACCAGATCGAGTTTCTCCTTGGGAGATACGCCCTCCGAAATGCTATTTTAATCTTGCCAAGTTTCCCAAAGCGACCACTCAAAATGCTATATATGAGAGGACCTTTAATGAGATCCTCTCCACTCGCTTTCAGGGGTTTTAGCGCATTTACATGGATGGTTCAAAGTGTGGGGCGTCTTTGGGATGCACCTTTGTTGTGGAGGGAAATAATTTTAAATTTTGCTTTGTTTTTACGCCGGAACTATACGCCATTTTTAAATCTTTATGTTTTGTTTATCGTAAGTATCATCGATCTCTTTTCATCTGCACGGATTCCATGAGTGCTTTGTTGTCATTGTCCACTCTACACTCCTGGAATTCCCTCGTACAGATGATACATGAGCAAATTTTTTAAATTTGTTTAATTAAACACCCGGCTCACCTTTGCTGGATTCCTGATCATGCTGATCTTTCAGGAAATAAACTGGCGGACCAGGCAGCCAAGGAGGTGGTTCATCTCCCTCCTAAGGCGAGTTTGGGTGTCATGTTCTTAGACCTGACGGATTATGTTTGGCGAGGGGTTTTACGCACCTGGCACGAGCCGTGGGCTTCAACCCCTGCTCAGAACAATCTGCGTTCCATAAGGAACGGTTTGTCGCGGTGGGCCTCTTTTATACGAAAGTCTATAAAAGAGGAGGTCATCGTGACAAGGCTCCGCGTTGGACACACATCATTGATCCATGGATATTTATTGATTAGGAGATCTACTTCCATTGTGTGAGTTTTGCGATGCTCCTTTTAGTGTGTACCGCGTTTTGGTGGAGTGTCGTAAATATGTCCCTATCCTCCTAGCTCTTGTTTTTAAATGTGACTTGCGTTATTTATTACGTGATAGCGTGGATAGAGTTATTTATTTATTCCGTTTTATACGCCAGGTGGATCTTTTTAATGCCAAATTAGTCACTTTCATAAAGTGGCTCCTTTAGATTTTATCTCATATTGAAATTATTTTTACTTTTTTAGTATATTTTTATATGTTCGTTTTTTCTCTTTAAAATATTTGATTTTAATATGTTTGTTTTGTCTTTTTAACGTATTATTTTAGCATGTTTTGTCATTTTAACATGTTATATTTTTATATGTTTGTTCTTTAAATATATTGTATACACCTGTGATTTTTTATTAGCGGGTGTAGCACTCAAAACATTTTAGTTGCCCATTTGAGCATCCCATGGAGTGTTTAAATTTGGTATTTTCACATATTTAGTTTTTTTAATAGATATATTTTTCTTATCTTATATTGTTTTTATTCTTGTATCCACCTGCTTATTTTTAACAGATAGACTATTTACTATTTCGTTTCCCACTAAGGATTTTACTTTGTTTTTATATTTTAAAGCCCAAATGACCTCATTGTGTCAATGGACCTCTAAACAATGTGACGTTATTTGCCACCCTACCATGTATTTCCCTATGATTTTCTAATTTTTAGGAATAGTTTCCAATTTATTTTCGTTTGAAATTAAGCTCTTCAAAGTTCGTCCGCCGTTTAACATGCTGTATTGCCGGCCTGACAAATAATACTAGTTGCATCCATTCAATAAAATAAAAGGACGGAAGGAACAACGTATAACATTGTTTTGATTAATTTAAATAAGGAATTTTGACTTAAGGAAGAACACTTACCTTTTATAAAACATATTAATTATCCTTCTTAAAAGTTTGTTGACTCTTATTTTATTTATTTTCAATGTCGGCCATGATTTATTTCAACGCATGCGCAGATCTGTCAAACAAATGAGTGGTGGGTATCGTGATTTTAAAAGAATTAAACGAGGAAAGATGTAAATAACTCCAAACTAGCGCGCTTTTCAATTTTGACAGATTAAAATAAACATTTAATTCTTTTAGAAAAACATTGTTCACATTCATCGGCATATATTTCAATATTTATATTAAACCTGCATTGTATTTGATTTTTATCTCTAGTTCATAGCCAACATTTTATCCTTTGTTTTAATATATTAGTTTTCTCTTTGGACATGGAAGAAGGGAAAAAAATAGAACGTTTTTAAATTTGATTTTTGGAAGACTTTCTGGAGAAGACTAGGGTCTTCTTCCTCGATGTTGGTCTAACATGGATCAAAATTGGTGGAGCTCTTAATTTAATTTATTTTTAAAGTGAATTAATGGTTGTAAAGTAAAGTGCAAGTAGAAAATGTAAAGCTAAGTGTATGTGCAAGAGCTAGACTGTTTATTTTTTTAAGAATCATGGATGAGTTAACATTAATAAATTGAAACAAATTTCTGAGGTTGTTGTTGTTTCAGCATGGACTAATTCATGGGTGAGGTCAAGCCAACTCTTCAACTTTAAATTTTTTTTTTTTCCTTTTATCAAAAATCAAAATTCATGTAAGAACTTTCAGAAAGACTATCTAATTCAGAGAATTAATTACCATTTTATTGTATGTCTAAATACTAATTTTATTTATTTTTTCTTCTTCTTTTTTGTTTCAACAATACTATTTTATTTTGTTAAATTAGAATTATAACTATCCGGGATTATATACGTAGGATTGGGATGTGGTAAAAAAGGAAACAATAATAAACCCACAAAAGTTCCAATAATTGTTATTTTATAAATTTATTTTTATTGAAGTCTAAATTACTAAATTTTATTTTAACAATCCATATTTATTTAAATTGCTCATGTTTTATTTCAAGTATTCCCCAGTGGTCTCGAGTATTGAGAGTCGTCGTGCCACTGTCTGAATTAATTAGCCAAGGTAAATATTTTTCTTTTTGATTATTATTTTTCTCCTAGATCCTATGAGTGGCGCCCAACAAAAGCACAATTTTATTCATCTTGACGTTATGTAAACAAGATTCGGAATACACTGATACTAGACACAGAAAATTATAATTTAAATGATATTTTTTTTTAAATACCATAATAAAAATAATAATATTAATTCTTCAACTGAATTGTTGACCTTTTTATTGTTGGAAACTAGAAGGTTTACATTAAGTAAGCATATAGACACATATGCACTATTTTACTAATAATATAGTAGGCATGTATGTAGATCACAATATTAAACAATTACTATAACACGTCTACTCCCATGATGTCCATGTTTAAGTCTTGTTTACTTTCCATGGCAACTCAACTATTCACCCTTATTACAGAACACAATCGGCCTATATAGTCTTGTAAACATATTCATATACAATTCAAAATACATCCAACGTTGGGTACATCAAACCTTGTGGACTTCCGAAGTTTTGGAACAGTAGGACATAAATATTGGCTTAAAATACCACGCAAAAGTCGTTTGAAAATATTTGTATTTACATTAAAAATTACAAAAGAAAGAAAACTCCAGAAAACAAACCTTCTTGTAAACTTCTTGTACATCACTTCTCGTCAGTGTTTGTTGACTTTTATCAGATTAAATTTGTAAATTATTAAATTAAACTGAACTTATTAAACTACTTTTTTTTTTTATAAAAAGTTATACAAGTAATTATTTAGAAATATAAATCAATTTAGCTCATCTTCATTACTAGTCATATTGAAGAGCTGAGATTAAGCTACTATTTAAAAATATCTCGAAAATTTGTTTCTATTCAAACTCTGAATTAAATGAGCCCATTGTATCCTCACACTGTGAATAATTCTTCACAAATTACTATGCCATCTTAAATCGGTTCATCGTCCGATTCAGAATGTTCAACTGCAGTGATCACACCCTCTTGTGTAGGTAGCAAATCAATTAAATATGCCGATGATGCAATATTAGGCAGCTGAGTCCCAACGTATTTTAGGAGTAGAACTTTGATGTCACAGAATTTCTTGGGGTTGAGCGGCACGCCCAAAATTTTTGTATTTGCTTTTATTTCTTCTATGTGTTTCGCTCTTTTGACAATGCTTCTCGATACTGTGAAGTATGCAGCTTCCCCCCGCACAAATACTTTTCTTGTCTTGCTGCCCCTTGTCAAACAAAAACGTTTTGCAGGAGCATATTTGATATGCCTTTTTTTAAATCATGTAATCGGTCGAATCTTTCCAGTCTCGGAAATTGAAATCCATCTTAGGTCTCCGAACTGTACCAAACTTCTCAAAAATTATTTTAGAAAACATTCTAAAGATTGGTTAAGTAAGGAGTAATGAAATTTGTAGTTAAGACTTCGAACCTTTAAAGCTAAGATTACAAATGTGGCAGGTCATATAATAAAATAAGTTAAACACCAAAACAATATTATTAAAATAAGAATATACTATCAAAGTATTAGAGAAACCATAAGCTTAGTATGTATTTGCTAAAATATAAGTTAAAATATTTTCATTAAAAGAAAAAAGATCAAGTAATATATTATCCTTCATCATTAAAACATTCATATATCACATAATATTTATAATAATTTATAATTTCTAAACATCTTTATTTCAATACTCAATACTTTGATTGTTTACATTTGCTAACTCTTTCTATGTCTGTTTAGATTTTTATCCAGGGACATTTTGCTAATTTATTATTATAAATATTATGTGATATATGAATGTTTTAATGATGAAGGATAATATATGACTTGATCTTTTTTCTTTTAATGGAAATATTTTAACTTATATTTTAGCAAATACATACTAAGCTTATGGTTTCTCTAATACTTTGATAGTATCTTCTTATTTTAATAATATTGTTTTGGTGTTTAACTTATTTTATTATATGACCTGCCACATTTGTAATCTTAGCTTTAAAGGTTCGAAGTCTTAACTACAAAATTCTCAAAAATTGGTAAGTATCAGGTAATATAATGGTGTCTTTTTCTTTACCTGCCGTTCAATGTTTACAAAAACCCTGTCTTGTGGAATGAAAGAATAGCCAGGGGCAGGAAACTATAATAAACTGTATAACACTCTTGACATGGCTTGGTGTATTTGCGACCAGCCATTCAGTAGTATAGAGATCATTGTGGAATTCTTGTTTTGTCCTCCATAACTGTCAACAAACAGCCTGACAGTGTTAATATGACTAATAAACTCTGTGTTCATAAGTATGTTGTGAACACATGACGCAATCTCATTGGATTCTTTTTTTCCGTCTATCTTGGTCCATGTGTAGATGAAAGTGTTCTCTGGTGATTGAGGATCCTTGGAGGTCCCCTGGCACATCTTAAAATTGTAAACACACTAGTGGATCGTTGCAGCGACGTCTGAGTATTATTGCACTAAAATGTACTCTAGATTTTTTATTGGGAAAAAATATATATAATAAGTCCTCACTTGACTTTTTAATTATCAGTTTACTCGTCAAAGGCTATAAAATTACATGGATATTTAGCTTTCGTTGTTTGATTTGAATCAAAGCTTATATTTTCCCTCTTCCGTTCACGATGAGAAATTTAAAAAAAACCTTCTCGTTTCACCAAACCACTTAAGTAATAATTATTATAGTGAGTATACAGGACTTGCTTGCAGTGAAAGGCAACACTTGTTCAGACGTAGACATTTATTTGGAGGAAATTTTACAGCAATTATAATCGGCGCAAATAACTAACAACAATGATAGTGTTCGGTGAGAGAAAAAAAAAGATAGTTCAATGTTGCCACACTATACAAACAACAATTACATCAAAAACAAAAAACACAATATTTAACATTGCAACACTGCCACCCTCCCTCAATGTTAAAATTCTTACAAACAGAACAATACTACAAAAAAAAAACTTACAGCTTATACAATCCTAAACTATGCTTAAACTTATCGAATTTAATTTTATCCAGTTGTTTTGTGAAAATATCCGCTACTTGTTCATTTGTACTAATATACTCAACACTTACAACATTACTGTTTACTTTATCTATACAAAATTTACCTTGATATCAACATGTTTCAATTTATGATGAAATTGTGAATTTTTACAAAGCTTAATCACCGACTGATTATTCTCAAACAACTTAACACAAACACTTTTGCTTTCTAAGCTTTCAAAGAAATTTCTCAGCTAACATGCTTCACTAACAGCTAAACTTAAAGCAACATATTCAGATTCAGTAGACGATAAGGCAACTGTAGCATGTTTGCGAGAAACCCATGAAATGGTACAACCATAAATTCGAAAAATATAGCCTCTAGTCGTCATTCGATCATACTTATCGCCTGCCCAATCAGAATCTACAAAACCAAAAATATCTTTATTTTTACCTCTCTTAAAAACTAAACATATATCTATGCTGCCTTTTACATAGCGTAATACTCTCTTGAGAGCTACCCATAAGTCATTACTAGCGCAAGACTGGTGTCTACTTAAAATGCTTATTGAAAGACATAGATCAGGTGAGTACGACGGACGAGACGAACGAGACTACACGACGAAGATCACGACACGAGACGCCACGAAGTCACTCTCAGTGGCAGTGGAGACGACACGACAGTCTACGTTAAGTCAGTGCAGTGAAACGTTGTTATTATTCATTGTGTGATTTATCCGTGCCGACTGAAGTCGGGTAGTGTGA
>CABFVZ010003729.1:0-66610 GCA_902151445.1 Timema monikensis | reverse complement strand
TTAGTTCTTGGACCAGGCACCGGTAGCGCTAGTGCAAATGTCGATCCTCGATACAGAGAGATCTCGATCTATACACTTCCTTATCTATATGCTCAGCTATCCCAAAAAGTTTGGAAAATAGGAGAGAAAACATGCCCTCAAATAAAAAGAACTTATAACTGAAATTTTAATGGTCATTTTTTAAATCTGTGACATTTTATCATGTGTGCAAAGCAAATGTGTGTGTGTATCCTTTTGGCAAGAAAAGCTGATACCTTTCAGACTACCGCAACTGGAGACTCAGGCCTGAGGGAAGCGTTGAAAGGTGATGCACAAACTATTCATTACAGCCACTGAAGACTGTAACATTTTAAAGAGCTAGCCTAATATATTAATGTTTGTACGCCACTATTAGGGTGACATTTTATATAACGATTGAATTGGGTACAAGTTTGCTGTTATGTATTATATTTATTAAAAAGGGATGATGTCTTATTTTATAAATTAAAAGTTCTAGTGTTTTATAGTTATTTTTATTTTAAGTAGATAAACAGTTTTTTGCTAGATATTTCACATGTTGTAGATTTTAATAAAAGCCCTACTATTACGTTATATGCATGATAATTCCTGACACATGTGATTAAGAACACAAATTAAGATGTCATACACTCTACCTACACGGCTCCTCGTCAAGAAGGAAAGCGAAGAGATGCGTACCCTGAAAGGGATATATCAAGCGACATTTCCTTCTCGAAGCTTCCTAAAAGAAAAAAGGTGTGGTCATCCAGGTGCGTTTCTGTCCACAAAACTGTGTTGTCTTTTTAAACAGAGATGTAGAAAGATGTCGCCATACCTTGCAACTTAACACAAACAAATCTTACTAACCGCTCTCATTTAAAATATTGTAATCTTGAATATAGATGTGAATAATAAATTATTGAGATGTATAATTCCATATCATTACAAGACAACCAGTAAACCAGCTTTCCCTTACTCGTGATTGTTACATTTTGAGCATTCAGTGTTTTTTCATGGGTTTGTTTTAGTGTAGATTAGTTTAGTTTTGTAATTATGACTTTAATTTTATTATTTGAGTTCTTTTAAATTATATATATCAGTAATGTTTTAGGATTCAACGTAGGTACTGTAGAAAAAAATGGGAGGCTGTAGATGGACATCAACAATGACTCTTTAAACTCAGTCAACTTTTTGTTAAATAGTTTTACTGAGGCTTTGTCTTCTGAACGAAATGTTCATTTAAAAGGATAAAATAGCAACACCAAAATTAGATATTTCACAGAAGGTATAGCAAAAAATAAAAAATATATTATTATAATTAGTAGTAGTAGTAGTAGTAGTAGTCTACCATTACTGTATTATATAACTTCATAAAAATCCCATTTTTGATATCGTTAAGCGTCACTTTATGAGTGTTCATGACTCAGCTTACCCAGAAATTATCTAAGCCTTATAATAAAGAAAAAAAATTGTAATCGATAGCCTTTAATCATTTTATTGAATATAGACACTACTTTGACACAATAGCACTTAAAATATTTAGCAGAGGAAGGGTCATTTACGATTATTTACTTTTACTTGAGAGCCTGAATTTTGAGATTAACTAGGCCTACCTCCCTAATTTTAATCAAAGGTTTCCAAATCTGTTTGGAAATCAAATTTTTAAATTATATTAAACTATAGCAATTGAAAAATTCCTAGCCAGTATTTTTAACATGTTTAGTTTAAATAAATGTGATCACTAGCTCCAGCCTAAACAAGGCATATTCTACCAAATTATTTAGTATACAAATAAACGTTATGTTTTAGGAATAAAGTGAATTGATATATACAAAACTAAAATTGCAATGCTAAGGGCAATAAATAACAAAATGTCCATATCCACTCCAGAAACTGTAGACATTCTTTCATTTTCATTAACTTCTATGTTTGTGTTGGACACATTAACTTCAATATTAACGTGAGCATTATCTTCAAAATCGACAATACCTTCCGATTCCACATTCACGTCTAACACTTTATGGAATGATATGAATGCTTCAACTCGCCTATCTTCAGGGAACAAGTAATCTGAAAACGTCACAACACTGCCAGGTAGTGGTATGAATACCCGTTTGGGAGGGTTGTGCAACACTGTATATTCTTGAGAGAAACACTTTTCTTCGAGAAAGTAATCGCAATATATCTCAAATCGAGAAGCCAAGGAGCGAACAATGTCTTGTTTGATGGCCCTCACCACCTCACAGACCGTCGTCTTGTCATGCATGAACACGCTACTGCCGAGATTACCTTTGATGCAAAGCCCGCTGCTACAAGGGGTGATTTCAACTTCTTCCTGCTGTTCATGATCACATGGTAGGACCAAGACAACAGTCATCTGGTTGCACGCCCAGTGCCTTTCTTGGCCACATTTACTACGCTTTATCTCAGAAACTTTACACAAAGATTCACAGTCCTCCCAGAGCCTACCATTTATCAAGCAGAAAGATTTCATGACATCTCGGTTAACAGACTTTAACAAAGACATCAAGTGATGTTTCATTGCTAGTACCATATTGATCTTACCCAAAGGAAACACTTTGTTTATCTTATATCGGCATCCAAAGTGATACCATTCAAAGGGTTGGCTTCGGAATGTCAAAAAAACTTTCTCGATGGAACCTTTAGGTGTTTTACCAAGCATTCCACATTCAGTGTTGTAAGATTGACTACACATGTGCAATACCAATGTTCTTTGACTCGAACAGTTACCGTGTAGAAATGTGTTTTGAGATAGCTTTCTATCTATCATTGTACATATGGAATGTATGTGTATTAAAGCCTTAGTGTCCTCTAAAATTTTCCCCGGACCGACAAGGAATATTCCCAAGACCCTCATACCCCCGGGTAACATTCTAGTCACAAGTCTCGCATGATCTACGATGCTGTTCTCAGGGATCACAAACACATTCTTGAAGGGATTCACACCTGCCGAGTCAAATTTCCCTTGAAGTAAAGCCATTATACTGCTGTATTTTGATTTGGGCGAAAGAGAAGACGGGGTTCTTGCCAAATGGATGACAAAATAATGTTTATCTGTTGCTTGACCAATTATTAAACCGGTGATGTATCCTTCATGTTTAGTTAAGTTTTTCAAATAAGAAAGCATAGGTTCTTCTGCATGCACAGTCATACTCATTTTTCTATAATAATAATTATTTTTTATAATTAAATATTATTATATATCATAACCACAACATCAAAAAAATTATTATTGTTAACATTAAACAACGCCATAGCAATACAATCGAAATTAAGCTGATGAAAGAGAAACAACACACATAAACAGTATTGTTGTCATAACAGTATTGTTATCATTAAAAGGGTGTATTCTATTAACTGACCATTGTTAGTAAGAGAGAAGGGCATGGTTTACACACTGGAAATATGTAGGTCTTAAAGCTAACAATTAAAACACAACAAAAGACATTACAGTAATTTACAGGTAACATCAGGCCCTTTATTCAGCAGACTCTGTTGGTAAAGAATGATACCAAGCTACTTTTGCTCGTCTTTTTTTTTTATTACCGCTTTTAGGAAAGTGTGTTGCGAGTTTCATACTCCCCTCTGATGTGTATCAATAAAATAAAATGTATGTAGAGGGATTTGGCAGTTAATATAGGTTTTATTCAAGAGACAGCCATTGTTACCTCTATGTTCAGTGGCAGCATTGTAAAGGATGAACTGTGTTCTTGTCTTCGTCAAGACCATTTTGTGTTCTTTCCTTTTATGTATCTTTTTTCATATATGACAATATAGCATTATAAATAAGTTGGTTAAAAACTATAAAGTGATTATATTCTTGTGTTTGTGTCCAATTTGGTGGATTTTAAGATTTACTGGTGCATCACTCTATTTTAAACATGGACATTGAGGAAAATTAGGAAAGACATACTAATAAATGGATAAAGAAAGACTACCAACGATTGAAAAAAAATGTGGTAGACTCCAAACACAATGGTCAAACGACATAAAAGTTGATTAAATTTGTTGTTCTGAATTAATGTAACCAATCTGTATTGAATTCTATTAATAGTTTTTCTTAAACTTTTTATACCTAAATTGGCCTTTACATTTTAGACTGCCATTAGTCCAAGTTAACCAAGAATTGTTTATATCTTAAAAAGTCACCAGTGTAACAGATGAACATACTGATTATGAAGCTTAGTACACACTTGGAAACATTGTTTCTTGATGTTTCTGAAATGTTTCCTGTTACTCACAGTTTGCAAACAGTTTAAAAAAAAGAGCATTGTTTCCTGTCCAGACTTCAATGATGAAAGATTGTTTCCCGTCCAGAGTTCAGTTAAGTAAAAGTGGTACTAAACCTTTTTTGTCCGCGTACTTTGTATTCCCAAAGTTGTTGGTGAATAATGCAAGCTATATATTCTATAATCTACATATAAAATAAACTAGAAACAAAATAGGGAGAAAAAAAATACAGTAGGATCTGGCTAATTCAGTTGGTTAGTTTGAATAATTGGATAATTCAAACCCACCATTATTCCCCACAAAATTCTTATTTAATCCATGATAAAAAAAATAACATTTAATTCGAATTTTAGAAGGAAATATTTGGATAATTTGAAGTTTATACAGTATATTGTTAATTTTTACGAGTTTCTACTCACTTCAAACCTAACTTTACAATCTCAACTCAGCCCAAGAATCCCAGGAATGTAAAATAAAGTTAATAGTTATTGACTCAATAGTATAAGAGAAAGGGGGCATTTTGCACAAGCAACAAGCGGTTTTCTTAGAATAGGGGATGCTTTGGCTCTGCTTTAATTGCTTCTGTGTGACAATGACATCATGTGACGCCCAGCATGGAAGGGGTGAGGTTTATGTTGCTTGTCCTAATCTGACACCTTTGTCTTTGAGTGACAGTCACTCAATGTCATCCAACAAGTGTAAATTGCGGTGTTTTTAGAGGCCTAATTGTGGAACGTACACAAATTTAACCTTAGCCAAACTTTAGACATCTCGACAAAATTGGCCGTGAAAATTGATCTTCTGGATGCTGTTCGTATGTTAAGTAAGGCATAGAAACAAATTTAATTTTATTATTAGTTAGATCTGTGCTTATTTAAACTAGGCCTAATATTTACACAACATATTAATTTAAACATATCTTCCTAATTTAAATAAACTACAGAAAACAAGAAGTAGGCAGGTAAGAGTAAATAGGCCTAGATCATATAATAGTATCTTTTATTCATAACTAAAAGGTTAAGTACCTACTTACTGTCATATATTTTTAGCTAGTAATTTCTGTCCATTTACCTTTACATATAACTGTTGAAATTCATTAACTGCAAAGTTACAATAATTTAAATCTAACATAAGAGGACATGCAATTTTGAAATCTGCAGACAATTCTCAACTCATGAGTTGATACCAGGCTATTTAGTTTGGTCAAAGAAAGTGTTATCAAACCGAGTTCTGGTATTGTCTCGGTCATAAACACTTGAAACCAGCCATGATACCAGGAGCATGAAAACACTCTGGTAGTAAATATCAATATCAGGTCAATCCCAATAGTAGTTTTTTTCATAATCATTTAAAAATATATGTATATTAGTGGTCTGTTTCAGCCAAGTGAGAATATTGTTCAAATGCCATTTTAGCAGTATTTCAAGACCTCTTCTTCTAGGTTGGTATTGTACCATTATTTTGGGATAACAATAACTATACATTCTTGAGATGTGTTGTAATTTTGTACTTTTTTTAAAATTGGTCCGAGACATTTTGTTCAGCAGGAAATTAGAGCTGTAATTTGGCATAGCTCCTGAGAGGTAAATCAAAATGAAAGTGATAAATAATTAGGAGTGTGCGAGATTCCTGAATTGCAGGATTCCCGCGGGGGAAACATATTTCCTGTTCCCAAACCAATTGTCAGGGCAGATGTTATAATCCTGAAAAATTTCAAGAAATGTCTGGGGGTTGTTCTTTCATTTCTGAATATTTAATACATTGGGTAATTCAACACATTTTTATATTTGTTGTTATTATTATTTGATATATGATAGGTATTTAAATTATTTTACTTAATTGATATATTTTATCTCAATTAAAATAAATAATATATCTTAAATCAATAGATTTTAACTAGTCATCCGCCATGTTGAAGTGTTGTGCACATTCTATAGAGTTAATACTCTTAAGACTATGCATCAAACTATAGCCAGCAAAGTGCGTATAACCCGAACGGGTAGTAAGACTTAGTGCTAATAATAATAATATAGTCAGCAAAAACACCTCATGTATAGTCTAGAGCAGAGGGGGCCAAACAGTCGATCGCGATCCATTGCGGCCACTGATTTGAACGATCAATTAAAGAAGAAATAAAATGAAAGAGAGGGTTTGCAACGTTTTCTTAAGTCAACATTAGAAAATATAAATATCAAAGCTGTCTGACTAATGACCATTTACAATCCTGACATTTATGACAGAGTAATTTATGAACTCTCATTCAACAAACTATCCTAAGATTATGAGGTGTCATGTATTGATTGGCCTCAAAGACAAATGTTTAATGAAAAACTCAGTTTCAGTGTGTGAAAGGAAAGTTTTTATATGCAATAGAATTTTACCACTAAAACAACCCAAAATGGGTTATTAATTTTTTACTAATGAAACAAACAATATAAGCCTATTGTTCCATGGTAGATCACAAAGGATTTTCCTTTTTTGGAGCAGATCCAGATCCGTCTTAACAGAATGGGCAAATAGGGCAATTACCCAGGGGTATTTTGTGGAAGTAATCGGATTTTTGAATTTCACTATTTTCATAAAATCTCTTGAATACAATGACTGGATGGTACGTTCCCTCTTAAGGGAGTCGACAAGTAAAGTCCATTCACCGTAGGAGTTGTTTTCTGAAAGGCCTTTTTCTCTACCAGAAATCTATTATATAGCAGGATATTGGTAGGAAAAAAGACCTTTCAGAGAGTAATTCCTACCGTGAATAGAGTATAGATGGGACATCCTCCAAGGTGAAATTAAAACCAGTAATGCTGACGTCAAAATGCTGTCAAAGCTTTTGTCAACACCACGATGGTCTGCAAGACATAATGCATGCATAGCACTGACAATATCCTTCCACACTTTTCTTTCAGCTGCAACAAAAATTGCAAATAACCCATACGAAAAACAGGAAACACGAGCTGAGGCTGAAGGTTTGTATGCTAACTTGATTAAGTTGGAGATCGAAATACTAACCAAATTTTGAACAAAGATTCTATAACGGTTTGACAAAGTGAGCAAGAGTCTTCAAAGTATTAATATTATTTGAATCACATTATATTTGGAAGAAGGTACAGGAAAAGTGGATAGAAACATATTAAAGGGACAAACACAATATGGCTTTTACAATTAAAAGAACAACACAGTTCACACTTTACATTGCTACCAATGGACAAAGAGGTAATTGTTGCCTCTTAAAAAAATCTATTGTGACCGCCCAATCCGACCTAGGTTTTCTTTAAGAGGCAACCATTAACTCTTTGTCCAATGGCAGCAATGTAAAGTGTGAACTGTGTTCTTATTTTCATTGTAAAAGCTATATTGTGTTAGTCTCTTTTATATATTTCTATCCACCTTTCCTGTACCTTCTTCCAAATATGATTAAATTAATTGCCTCATAAAGCGAAAAGAGTTTCTCCTTATCGAGATATATTATTTGAATCACATAATCCAGAAGTATAATTCACTATGATGTAATTATGTGGAAGGGCTTCGAGATAGATTCGACTACTATGAATGTGAAGGGAAACAAAATCTGGGTGTGAAGAGTATGGACATTAAAGAAAAAGAATCAAGACGAGAAGATATCAGAATAAACACATTTTTGTTTACCAATGATAAACCAATGTGGAGCTT
The DNA here is from genome assembly GCA_902151445.1 of Timema monikensis. Classification (NCBI taxonomy): domain Eukaryota; kingdom Metazoa; phylum Arthropoda; class Insecta; order Phasmatodea; family Timematidae; genus Timema; species Timema monikensis. Next base: position 58,693 of record CABFVZ010003729.1, on the reverse strand, counting down.
TCATGCAGAATATCTGCATATTCAAATTTCGACTTAAGATTTGTCTTTCTTAGTAAATTATCCTCTATGCCACTGCAGGATATTAGAAAATGTGACAGAAAAGCTATTGAAGCATATCCCAATGGTGTGGATAGTAGATTCATTGAAGAGTTTGTCCATTTCCAGGAGTTCTTTCAAGAACTAAAACTGGATGAAGAGTCCACCTGGATATTGAAGACTATTCGAAGCAAAGGATTAATCGCTACCTATCCAAATATAGACACTGTCCTCTTGGATTTTTTTTTATTCCTTCTACCAATATAAGTTCTGAAAGATCTTTCTCAGTTCTGAGTAGGGTGAAGAACTACTTACGAAACTCAACCAGTGAAGAGATACTTTCGGGGATGACTTATTTTGCTGTAGATGCTGAATTACTGGATATAATTTATTATTATTATTAGCACCGCGTCTTACTACCCGTTTGGGTTATACGCACTTACGCTAATGTGTAATGGTAGGGTGATTGTGAGATGAAATGAAGGACCTACAGTTTAACGTGGAATNGGGTTATACGCACTTACGCTAATGTGTAATGGTAGGGTGATTGTGAGATGAAATGAAGGACCTACAGTTTAACGTGGAATCCGAACCACGGTGGAGGCCTGGCATTCCCCACATTCACAAGATATCTTGTCAGAGGTGAATGAAGGGTTTGGAAATCAGATAAATCTGTGCCGGGACCGAGGATTGAACCCCGGCCGCCAGCATAGAAGTCTGACACCTTACCCCTAGACCGCCAGGTCACCGACTGGATATAATTTCATTTGGCAGTTTAATTCACAATTTTGCTGCGGTAAAATCGCAGAAATTGGACTTGTAAATAAGGACTGAGAAGAGTATAAAATACAAATAGTAAGTGGAATGATCAATGACTCTTACTTGTTCTTCGTGTGGTTTTTCTTTTAGCTAAAATTTTAACTATTACCTATTTTAAAAAGTTATTTACATTTTTGTAATTACCTGATGTGTTTTATAAGTAGAAGTAGTAATTTGGTGTGAATTTTATCATTTGAAATTCTCCATTGTTTTGGTAAATAAATTCATACCTTTTTATTTTTATTAATATCTTTCACTTTATATATTAGCATAAAACAATAACTGGGATGGAAGCTGGAAGGCATGGAATCTGCACAAGGTACATGCAAATGTTGGTAAAAATGAGGAGGGAGGGGGTGCATCTAGCCAGCATTTGCCCGTGGGCGACTTTTACCTTAAGACAAACGTGAGTAGATTCCTAGATAAAAAAACTTTTACCAATCCTGGTATAGAGAAAATAAATATATTTCATAATCCAACTTCTTTTTTGCAATTAATGTTTCATTTGTTGGTGTACAATTTGTGTTTAGTTTTAAACTTTATATATTTGTTTAAATTTCCTTTATTAGGACCTATGTATTAATTTAACAAATAAAATACTGTACAGTGTTTTAAGATAGTATCAGCAAATTTAGAAACAACTAATGATAAATGTTTCTATCATGTTCTCGTCCTAAACTAAGGGATTCTAAAATTCTCATTCCCGATCTAGTTTTGACTGTTGAGTCTCGTTCTCATCTCGAACAATAATAATCAATCTCACACACCTCTTTAAATAATAAATAAAACACATTTGGGATGATCTTTATCAGAGTTTAAAATTGCTTGAAAACATGTTGTTTTTTTTATTTTGTCATGTGTTTGTTTCCAACATATTAAGACATATTCAAGTCAGTTCATAATGTAGTTAATTTTACACTTACATTATCAACCCAATTAAAAACTTCATATCAAATAATATTCAATCTTAAAAATACACATGAATGTTTTGTAAAATAATAAGGGGACAAAGATAAAACTATAAAATCCCCTAGTACAGTATATGAACAATATTTCAGTACAACTTAAAAATGTAGCATTATGAAAATTAATTAGGAGACGAGTGCAAAGCCTGCACACTTGCTTAAGGACTTTGGAGGAACAGTATCACACTTAAGTAATAAACTTTGCTAAAACAAATAAAATCTTTTACACGAGTCTACTTATCACCATCACCATCATCATCATAGTCAACTGTTTGCAACTAATGGTTGGGTCAGTCTAATAAAATGTCACACAGATCCATTGAATAAACTTTTTTTTACTGTAAATATTGAGAAAGTGACATTTATGAATATTCTTAAATTATTTTGATATTCTTATATATATATATTTGCATGATTTGTGTGGCCTGAATATTTATAGTTCCTGGTAATGTATGTGTAGACAAATTCACTATAAAAGTATGTGCTTAAACAGGAGAGCAAAATTTTCAAGTTTGATCTGTTTAAAAATTAATTTGAAATAGATTTTAAAATGTATGACATGTTTCAGTATATTGTTATGATGTTTATATAGCGATGTTGAAATATTTCATTTAAGACTTTGATAAAATACAATATTTCTGTAAGAAACGCAGCTCTCCCGATTTTCTTTAAATTTAACAGTTTTGTTTACTTTTCACCATATTTTACTTATGGATAAAATGTTTCACAACACTTCCGAGTTATAAATTGTCCTTAATTTATCTTAAAGAAATCATATGGCAAACACTCAAAATCTAGAATAAAATTGCAAGATAGTTCTAGATTTTCAAGTAAAGATATCTTCCTTTTCTCTGATTTTATTAAAGGTGTTTACTCTGGCTGTGAGATTATTGAAAAATCTTTTACAAAAGGTATGCTGCCAAATTTAGTACCTAGGAAATTTATTGCGGGTGTTGGTTGTGGGTTTGACATTAAAGAATAAATGCATGCCACAGCATTCCTGTCAAATCACGTGGGTTAAGCCGCCAAGCAATTAAAGAAATTACCAAGGCCATCTCACGGAGCTTAAAAACTCGCAATATAGTTCATTTTCCAAATAAGCGGAAACCCTGAATAACTTAAGGAAATATTAAAAATGGTAAATTGGCATTGAAGCTGCCTAGTAACGGATAAATTTAAGCATGAATTTTATTATATGACAAAAGAAAACTAATGTACCTTTTTCTATTTTTCAAGAATGTATGCCCTCCCCTTTGCTAATGTCATACTACAAATGCAGTTTATATTTCCTTGTACATATTTGAAAAAATTAAAAACATTAATTAAAACCAATGTGTGTATGTCTGTCTGTTTCAGTCTCTTACAGATACCAACATAAAATAAAACCAACTGTACAAAGAGAGCTAACAAGGCTCAACTACACTAAAACATCACTTTACAAAGGACTGGATTCAATTTGAATCATTGTTAAGAATTCTCTCTCTGCTCAACTTAGAAGAGAAAGAAATACTTTAAGGGCCTTCGATTGGGCTACCACTGCTAAACTTTGCGGCTATCCTCGACTTTTTGGGTTTAGGCACCAAGGGCTTTGGCGTAACCGATTTTGAGGATTGACTTGACGTGGATGAATTGACCTGAAAAATAAACAAAACTATTAATTTTAACTATAAATTTTCAAATAAATTAAAACTGTGGATTAAAGAAAAGTATTTATTTGAAGTAATCACTTCAAAAAGGTGTTTTGTTAATATTTGTATAAAAATAAGGCATATATAGGTAACAAAAAGTAAAACTAACATATAAATATGGGACACTCGGATCCTTAAGGATATTTGAGACAATCAAATTCTACTTTCTCTCCCCCATAAAATTTGTTTTAGAACTATAATACTGCTTAGTTGGTGGTTCAAAACCAATCATAATTATAGGATGAACTTAACAACCAGGCCCCAGACCAGTAATTTAACACTTAAATGAATGACTTATAAGAAAGAATGTTAACATTAAGTGTACTATTTGTACATTTTACATCCATTACTGTTTACGGCCTGTGGCCTGGGTCAGTTTTTTATTCAAGCCATATATTTTCCACTACCGGCTTGCTAGGCTTGTCGTAGCTTCATATGCCTTATAATCTAACTTAAAACTAGGCCAGGCTCAACATCCAGTCCCCAGCTGTTAATTTATCAATGTGAAAGGGTAAAACCATATTTTCATCAATGAGAGATTTTTAGACATACCAGGAATCAAATCCGGGACTCTTAGCTCAGTAGGCAGGCACTCTACCGACTGAGTTAAGGTGTCGGGCAGTTACTATTTGTATTTTATTCTATCATATTTATATTTACTCTTATGTTAATAGTTTTTTTTTTACAAGAATTGGATTTGAGTTTAAGATTTGGGATTAAAAAGTAAATTAGAGATTCAGATTTGTAAAATGGTGGATTCGACCCAACTCTACTAACATATTATTTAGGTGTGATTGGTTGGGTTTTTTTTGTAAGACTAGATTAATGTAAATTTTATATACGTTTGTATGAACAAAATCCTATATAAATTGTATGTGAAAGTTTTGAGATCAATTTTTTGTGTGTTATTAATCTATATAATACCACATCAGTAGTCACATAGTCTAACTTGTCCCACTTGTGTTAGATTGGATTGCTCGAGATTTGGAGGTTGGGGAGAGGGGGGGGGGGGAATTCCAGTTGACTGTATCGAGGGTGGTTTACCCTTAGCTGTTTCCCAATCTCCCATCCCGCAAATATGAGTACATATTCTTATTCCATTAGTGTAGTGTAAGTCGTTACTAATAAAAGTTAAAAGAAAACGTTCAGCTATTATTTAATTTTCAGCTGACATTCATCAACTGTTTCCAGCTTGTGGCCGAGTCAGTCTAGTAAAATGCCTCCATCTTCTTCTTCCTTCATTAATTTTTTCCATTCCTCTCCTCTCACTTAAACACGTTATGTTATCCGCTCCTAGCATCTCTTTCGTGGCCTCTCCTGCAGTCTTTTTCCTATATTTCCTACATTTTCTTTGGCAACCACTCTTTTTCCCTCCTCATTACATGCTCGTACCATCTCAGTCTTATTTAACATACAGGAATAACCAAAACAAAGAACATATTACATTCACCTCAAAACATTAAGGATGTTTTATGTATGTAAAAAAGTTTATTTTACCCTAAAATATACTAAAAAAATAAAACTCAAAACATGCAATACTATTTCTTTGATAAGTCTCTGGTTTAAATAAATAATTATTTTTTTTAAATTCTAGTTTCAAGAAATTTCTAATTTAGAATTATTTTTATTAAGTCCTTCTGCATCTTTTTCTGATAACATAAGCTGTTAGGGAAACCAAAGTGTTTCGTTAGTAGAGAAGGTTAGACGGCCCACGCTGCACATAAAACAGTGGAATTTATAAGATATATGGAATGGTGTTTGCAATTTTTTTACCACTATTTTGAGAGTTTTATGCATACAGGTGAATCTTTAACTGTGTCTGTGATATTTGTAAGTTAGTTATTGGGAAAACGTTTAGCAATAAGAGCCCATGTTATTTTGCCAGGCAAATTTAACTGTCCATTAAAAAGAATAATCCACTAATGATAGGTGTCAATTAAGTGAGATTTCACTATAACACCATCATAGCTTAAATTATAAGTTATAATTTGGTTTTGTTATCAAAATTGAGATCTTGTGTCACAAACCAAGCCCAACATTTAAAAAGTCACAATTTTCACAGGAAACAACATTAGCTGTTACTAGATCAAACTTAAAATTACATTTTTTTTACATACAAAATATGAAACGAGTGTAATGAAAGAGTGGGGTGGAAGCAGAATTAAAGCCAGTTAAATGAAATTTCTGAGAAGTACTATAGGAGTGACAAGAATGGATAGGAGAGAAATGAGAGGGATAGTTAAGGAGTAGCCAGTGCAGGAGAGAATAGAGTAGTCACGACTAAGGTGGGACAGTCCGGTGAAGAGAATGGAGGAGGAAAAGTTGTTGGGATGAAGGAGACGGAGATGTGTTTCTTCCCAACAGTCACCCAGTTGCAAGATGATGATTACGATTGTCTCAATTAAATTTAGTAAATATATCCCAAATATTTTAAATACTGAGAGGTTTGTTTTACTATATTATTTTTGTTGGTAGTTATGATACTATTTCAAACATGCATCAACACTTCTATGTGAAAAATTATCAGTAAATTAAAATTTAACATAAATCATGTGATGAAACAAATGTGTTACTACCATACATTACTAAAATACACGGACTCACCTGTGGAACACTTCAGGGAAAGGTTGGATTAAGGAGAGGAAACATGATGTGGAGTAATAAAAGGAGATCATTGAAGTTGCTTTAAAAAGTAAAATCAAGATCATCAAGATTAAACATAGTTTAGTACAGTCCAAACTACTTTTGAATAAATAAATTGCATTTGACTTGAATATTTTGTAAATTTATAAATAATTCCATTGAAAAATTACTTTGAAAAAATTAGTCCTACTAAACAATCCAAATGAGTGAACTAACCTTTGTGGGCTAGTTTTTTTTTAAATTAGAAAAATATTTAATTTTCATTTTATAGTCAAACTCGTGTTTACGTCCACAAATCAGATTTTATAACAAATTTTAGTTGAATATAATCTGTTATAAGTTATTCTTTAATGCTTTTTGAGGTGCATTTTGCTATACATAGAAGGTACAGTAAAGAGGGATATAACTATCTAAGTAGATAAAAAGGACCCCTTCATTCTTTATCAGTTTTCTCTCTCCACCCCATCACCCTTATTTTAAGAGGTTGTGTTCCACGTTTTACATTCCTTCCTGATGAGATAGAGAGAATGCAACTTAAGTGAAAAGATTGATGGGTAAAGAATGATTTTCTTAAGCAGGTAGCTATTATCGTTTTGTCCAATATTAGGTTTGTTCCTATTTTTATTGTAAAAGTGATATTATTTTTGTTTTTATCACTCTTTTTAAGTATTTGGAAAAATAAAAAATAAATAGACACTTGACAATACAATTTGTAGTTATTTGAGCGACTTACCTTGTCTTGCCGAGAAGATAAGGGGGTGGGGCATGTCTTATCTGGTGACGAGTGAGGGGGGTAGGGGTGTCTATCTTCCTCCCCTTCACTGCTACCCTGTCTACCTTGCTGAGGATTCTGTTTTAGGCGCTGCTGTTTCTCCGCCTGTAAGGGCACAAACTTGGAGGAGGCAGCGGGCAGAACTTGTTTGTTGTTTTCCTGTTGTCTCCTATCACGCCAATTCTGCTGCAAGACATGTTCACTTAAAGTTCTAACCACCATTAATATACATCAATATAAGCGTTATGAGGCTATTGTAAAAATAGGCTTAATTTGGTTTTGCATTGGAAAGTTAGTAACATCATCATCATCATCATCTGTTTCCATTCTGTGGCTGGGTCAGTTTAGTAAAATACCTCCATCATCCTCTATCCTCCCACCACACTTCCTCCCTTCCAAGCCTAACTTTGTTTTTGGTTGGGTTATTTTCCACCTTTGGCCGAAGCTGAAGGAATTGCATAAATAGTGAAAAATCTTTATTTCTAAGTTTAATCCAATTACTGTTGGACTTTAAGTTAAGATCGTGTTTATTTAAATAACAGGTAATAAATTTTATTTTTGCTAAAATAAAGTACAATATATTTTAGGGAATTGTGATACAAAATAATATAAAGACGAAATAAGTATGATAAAAATATTAACCACTTCTTGCCCTTAATATATGGTTTTAAGAAATTAACTAAATAAATTATCTTTTTATTGATATCCAGTCCTGTCCAAAAAAATTAATCAGTTCTCTTTTATGTATATAATAACTAATAATATTAGCTACGGTTTAAGTCAGACACCTTAGCTCAATCAGTTGCGTGTCTTCCTACTGAGCTAAGAATCTCAGGTTCGACTCCCAGCATGGTTGAAAATTTATAATTGATGAAAATATGGGTTTACCCTTCCACATTGATAAATTAACAGCCGAGGACTGGATGTTGTGCCTGTCCTTGTCTTAAGATAGGTTATAGATGAAGCTATGACAGGCCTAGCCAGCCGGTAGTGGAAAATATATGGCTTGAATAAAATACTGACCCAGGCCATAGGCTGGAAACAGTAATGGATTCAAGTAAAAAAGTCTATGGTTTAAGTTAGGGATCTGCGAGCTTGGCTTTTTTTAGTTCGATTCGAGTATTTCTAAAAGCTCCCGAGTTCGAGTATTGTATATTCATAATTTTAAATTGTTAGAAAGTATATTAAAACACATGTTTTTAAAAGATGAATGAGATTCATTTTTATAAATAGTAAATAATTTTGAAAAAAAAAGTTAACTAATCGAAATATCAGTTTTAAAATTATAAATAAGATTTATAAAACACAATTTAAAAATAAGAACAACACTCAAATAAAAATCTAAAAAATAATAATTAAAATGGTTCCAACACTCATATCTTTAAGAATATTAAAATTACACTAACAATTACAAAAATAAGTCCAATAAAATGAATAATCTCATTATGGCTTGGAAATGTATAATAAGACAGTGTAGAAACACTGTACAAAATGTAAAGTAAGTGAAAGTGAAGGAAGCCAACCTGAAAGGATATTTAGGTTAGGCCTAGATAGGAACAAATACGCTTCTCTCTTATTTCTTCTTAAGCTTTTCCACTTCTTAAAAACCATTAGATCTTTGTTCATTTGTCCAATGGCAGCAATGTAAAGTGTAAACTGGGTTTTTCTTTTATTGTAAAAGCCATATTCTGTTTGTTCTCTTTATAATATATTTCTATCCACCTTTCTTGTACCTTCTTCCAAATATAATACAATTATCTCAAAAAGTGACAAGAAACTTGTCTTATAGACAGAGCCACAACCCCCTACCAACAAAACATCATACTGTTATTTGTTAATGAACACAAATAATGTTGTAGGCCTATTTATTTCTACTATTTACAGTACATCCCCTATAATTATATGATTCCCGTGAAAAATGGTTGTGCTTGTCCATGTTTGGCATGCTCCACATATGAGTGACTCAATTATTAGCCGACAGATGGCGACAGTAGACACTATAAAACAATACACTAGCGCTTTATAACAAGCAAGCTTCGGCTACAGCTGAGTCCACTTGTCTTGTTTTAGTGAGAATTATGTTCATCTTGTGAATGTGGGGAATGCCAGGCCTCCAACGTGGTTCGGATTCCACGTTTAATATGTTCATTCATGTTGAAGACAAGGGTTTCAGCTTCACATCCCGTGATGTTGTACCTCAAAAAGGGCGCTGCTGTAAACAATTTGACTTTTTAAATGTTGTGCCCCCAAAAATCTTGTGCTCTAGGCACATGCTTGGTCTGCATAGTGGATAATGTGGCACTGCTCATATAGATATAAAATTTAGTTTATAAGTTGTGTACATACATAGTCAGATTATAAAGGGCAAGTTAAATAACCCAAAAAAAAAGGTTAAAAACAAGTCTATTTTGACCTATACCATTAAAATAATATTGTTTAATAGTTCCTCAAGCTGACACAACATTTTAACTAAAATTCTCAACACATATTCTATTTAACATATTATTAAAAGTGTTATTTATTAAATAAATTATTTGTATCAGTGGTGAAAAAGCTAATGTGTCCCTCTAGCAATAAAATGGATTGCTGGTAAGATCAGGAGGTCAGGGATCAAATCCTGACTGGGTGTGCCGAGGAGGTATTTTCTCTAAATGCTTTTCAATGAGAATGCACGTTCATTTCATACACAACTTTGCCTTACTCATTCATTCTCATTTAATATACCATAAATAAGCGGATAGCCAAGATGAGTAGTAGTTAGACCTGGTGTATATATTCACTAACTTAATTGTCTTGTGATTTCTAAGCTTTTGTTTTATGTGTAAATAAAAATATTTAAAAAAAAAATTGTAAGTAGACATCTCCAATGCAGGTTTTTTAGTTCTAAGTCAAATCTCGAATAAAAGCAAATATTATTCAAATCCCAGGTCAGGTGTATTGAGGCTTCTTTTGTTCTAAAATTGTTTTCCACTCTGCCTCATTGGTGTAATTAGTACATATGCGTATAGCCTGAGCAGGTATAAAGACGCGGTGCTTAAAAAAAAACCAAGCTCGGATATGATTTAATACAATAATATTTATCTACATTGTTAAAGTTAAAAGGCAAAGCGCACCATTTGTTTTGGTGATTATAAACTATTCCAATAAATGTATATTTTGTCCTCAAAGTTAACAAATTTGCTACAGAAATTTGCTATGAAACTTCTATATAGGTTGTTTTGGGGAAAAAAAGTGTGGCTTATTTTCCAATCAATATGGTAATAATTAATTCGCTTTACCTCATAAGAATTGTTGTTAAAAAAATATATGAACATATTGTGAGATTCACAATGTCCTAACACCTTATTAATGATTTTTTCTTTTCTAATTTGGTTTGAACCGAGTTTTCAAATAATATAATATTCAAATTGATATTGATACTATCAAAGCTTTGCAGACCCCTAATTGTAAGCATTGGGTAGAATATGATGTACTACATAGGCAATTGTCCTGAACTACACCGTTGAGCTCTCGACAAAAGAAGGAACTGTGAAGATAAAGGTTACCTGCTGGTAGTTTGAGAACAAAGGCGCTCCTTGCATTTGTTGTTTATTGTGAAAGTTCCTTATCCCAGCTTGCTGCACATACGGAGTAGGAAAGACAGGATTTCCTCGGCGCCATTCCGGAACAGACTCTAAAAAACAAGGGTGAGAAAGTATTTTCAATTTAGTAATGAAAATATTCTGGGTGGCTACATAACTTATAATATACAACTGGGGGAGGTGTGAATATTCAAATTGTGAATGGCTGAATATTATAAATACTTCCTACAGCTGAATTGTCAAAGATCAATAAAAAATTTGGGTTGCAGAAAAGAAAGATAACTTGGAATCAAAATTTCTTATCACCTGACCATAAATGTGATCCAATAACCAAGTAAAACAAACATGACAACACTGCAAAGAGCACTATTTGGAAAAGCTGACAGTGAAATTACCTAAATTTATATATAAGGTTAGCTATGACGTATACACTTAATACATCTGGTAGCGTAGACTGCCTAATATGTACATACTTATTTTAATAAATTGCCACCCCGGCCGCCAGCACAGAATGTCTGACACCTTACCCCTAGACCACCAGGTCACCGACTGCAACCCTATACCTGGGACGACTGACTGTGAGGCTAATTGATGGAGAGACCAACAGAATAGAGATAGGAAGAGGAGTGAGACAGGGGCGCTGTTTGTCACCCAGTCTGTTCAACTTGTATAGCGAGTTGCTGGTCAGGGAAGCCACTAGATGGACGAGTGCAATTTCACGATAAGAGGACGCATCATTAACACAATAAAATATGCAGACAATCTAGCATTGATAACCAAAAATTAATAAAAGTTGCAGGAAATGATGGACCTCCTAGTGGAGATAGGGAGAAGATATTATATGGAGATCAATATTGAGAAGTCAAAAAGAGATGGTGATTTCAAAACATGAAGAGCCGTTGAAAATCAAAATTGGAAACTAAGAGTTGGAAAACATAGAGTGGTTCAAGTACCTGGGAAGTCTGTTGACAAAGGATGCCTACTGCACCAATGAAATTGTGTTTTCACACATGCTTTTTTAAAACTACTTAAAATGTTGAATTGTATCATATTAATGCTGTATATATATTAAGAACAAGTAGAACCCTGCCAGGCTAAATACAATCCATTTCAGCTCCGTGCGATATCGCTCAAGGCTAAACAGTTGGCCCCTGAATGCCGTTAAGATTTTATTTCTGCACAATGGCTTTACATGTCAAAAATAAAAATAATGTAAGTTTCCAGATTGTTTTAAAAAATAACGTGTCAATGATTATAATGCCCTCAAATCTCGATAGATGTGTTTGTAAAGTACACGACGAGGTACAACGGGGTTGGCTTTTGGAATGTGGACGAGGTTAGGGGGTAGCAAATTCCAAGAAATCTGTAGTCACGTAGAGTAGCGTAAGGGGAAATAGGGGAGTAAATAACCAGTAAACGTTACCTAACAACAAGCAGTGTGTTACGTTTCGTGTTCGTGGCAAGTGTTAATAGTTGCATATTAACCCCCACGTTGTGTCGCCATTTGCTATACTTCTCTTCCCCACGTGCAATTTCACGATAAGAGGACGCATCATTAACACAATAAAATATGCAGACAATCTAGCATTGATAACCAAAAATTAATAAAAGTTGCAAAGTTGTTACACTCAAAATAAAATAAATATAGAAAAAACACATTTTACATTTGGTGGTGGTGGGGGTGGTAGTAGTAGAATGATGATAGTGATGATGATGATGATGATGATGATAAAAGTAGTAGTTAAGTTAGCACCGCGTCTTACTACTCGTTCTGGTTATATGCTTAAGTACTATTTACTCTAATGGGTTAGGAATTGGGAAGGTTGAATATAGAGGAATTGAACCCACATTTAAGTGGAGGGCGAGTGGAAAATAGTTTAGAAAGAAGAAGAAGAAAAGTTCACCCGAATGAGAATCGAACCTCGCTCTCCTCGTCCTCGGCAGTCTAGCCTAACATAAAACTTGCATGTTAGCCAACTATGCCACCGAAGCGGGTTTTACTTTTATTAAATAAGGATTCGAAAACTAGTTCAGTTATTAAAACTTATAGGTTATTTATCCCATCAACAAGGTGATCAGAAAATCAAACAGGTTTTTTAGCAGTGTATCTAACTACCCATTCGGGTTATATGCTAATCATACAGTTGATCGGAGAGAGTTAGTTGTATGACTTGATCAGAGATTTGAGAGACAAATCATGTGCTAATTGTGTACTGAAAATCTCATTTGAGATATTGATTGGAAATCAACCTACAACTGATCTCTGATCAGGCCAGTGATTAATGTTTGTGCAACCGACCCTAATAGTTTGAACAAAGGTGTTAAAAGTGCATTAAGATAAGGACAAAAAAAACTTGGCTATGGAATTAAAGAGTGTCCGTTCATGATAGGTTTTTACCTGGATGACCGTTCAAAAAGCATATGTTTAGGTTTTTCGTTGCCAACACTTGTAAAAGATCACTGTTTTGTTATAAATGTTAAGTTTTTTAATTACATGTTATATTTTACATTTAAAATAATGTAAACTAAAGTTTTCTTACACTGTTTCATAACTTTTAATAATTTCTTTTTACCCAATCCAAAACAATATTTTAGACATAATTAAAAGTACTTATTCTCTGTTTTGAAATGTTATCTATGATGTGTAATATCTTATAGTGCAGTACTCTTTTAACAATTATTATATATATACAATATAACAATTTTATATATATATATAAAGAAAAACACCTTATGAGTTAATTGTATTATATTTGGAGGAAGATACAGGAAAGGTGGATAGAAACACATAAAAGGGACGAACACAATATGGCTTTTACAATGGAAAGAAGAACACAGTTCATATTTTACAATGGTGCCATTTGACAAAGAGGTAATGGGTGCCTCTTAAAGAAAACTGATCGTCACCGCCCAATCCCCCGACCTAGGTTTCATTCACTCCGCCCTGATGAGTTTCACTCCTCTCTGACGAGTTCCGATAGAATGAAACCTAGGTCGGGAGATTGGGCGGTGACGATCGATTTTCTTTACGAGGCAACCACTAGCTCTTTGTTCAATGGCAGCAATGTAAAGTGTGAACTGTGTTCTTCTTTTCATTGTAAAAGCCATTTTGTGTTCGTCCCTTTTATATGTTTCTGTCTCACTTTTCCTGTACCTGCTTCCAAATATAATACAATTATATATATATATATATATATATTTAATTTTATTATTATTTTAACGTATTTAGAAATATTTAACTGAATAAAATATTTCTATACACTGCGTGGGTGCATCATTGTAAAGAACTTGTTTCCATCACGTTCAATTACATGGTTTAAATTCGTCGGTCACCATTTTGGAGCTATGTTGGTTAGACCTTTTGGAAAGTGAGGTGAATAATAATTTTTTTAGGTGGAATAAAACGATAACTAAGCTTTGTGCCTGTTCTCAAATAAATATATAAATAATATTGGCCTAAATTACTGTGGTTAGCTATCAAATTCATACACTACCATACATTTTCATTATAGTTATCCAAAGTGACATGTCAGCTGTTGGCATAGGGATACATTAGGGATTATTTATAATAACATTTTTATCTGTCGTCCAAGTAAACTAAGGTCATGAATGTATTATAGCTTATCAAATTCTCAAATGGGATTCACAAAAATTCATATGACTTCTCTTTATGTTAAAGTTATAACTACCTTGTCTCGGTGGTTGTTGGAAATTTTGAAAGTTGTCCTTCCACCACTGCTGGGGTGGAGTTGGTAAGACTGGTTGAGTTGGCAATATTGGTCGAATTGGTAGGGCTTGTTGTGTTAGCAATACTGGTGGAGTACTCGTGCCATCAGTCCTATTAGGTGAATTTGGAAGATGTGAATCTAACATCTGACTTAGTGCGATTCGTGCTGCATTTTCTGCTGCCTGAAAATATAAAGATTTAATTACAGCAAGATCAAGCAAGCAAGACTACAAGAATAGGATGCAAATACTTTAATATAACAGATGTGAATTAGCTACATATCTGTGTTAAAAAACACTTCAACTACAACTTAATGAATTCTAATTAAAATATTTTTTAAATTACAGCTTACATGTGAAATCCAAATAGTGAAGTGTTTGTATATGTGTGTTAGTGTTTATAATTTTATTTGTGCTTCATTATTCTACAATTTTATCATATGTGTTCAGTAACTTAATGAATTAAATAGCCAAGCTGTTATAATTGTTAATTACAGTTAACAGCGTCTAAACATCCTACCCATATCAAATCCGGGACTTTTGGCTTAGTATACCAATACTCTAACCATTGAGCTCAGGCTCATTCTTCATATCTTTAGGCATCATTGATAGAGGTGTGGAAAATCATCAGCTACAATTGATTAAATGATTGCGAGCTATCAGATAATACAGACAAACTAAGCCAAAGGTCCTGGGTTTGATTTCCGTGTGCGTGTGTAATTTTTTAATTTAAAGAATATGATAATAACTTAATGATTAGTAGTTAATTCACTTTATTCCATACATATTTTTATATGAATCATTGATAATAGCATCAACTATCCTTGTTATGTTATTAATGTTCAAGGTGTTCCCTTTAATTTTCTATTTTTACTAGAGATATGACATTTTAACTTTTTCTTTAATTTGAATATTAAAATTTGAGAAGTAGTGGACTAGATCCGCTATAATTTGAACCTTTGCTAAGAAATCTTATTGACAGCTCAATGGTGGTAACAAACCTATAGAACAACAAACCTGCTCTCGTGTGTGAGCTGCCTCCCCTTCGAACACCCTCGTGTCAGAGAGCTTCACGTTCGCTTTCTCACCGCCATTGTCACCTAGCTTTATGTAATTGTACAAAGGGATACCCAGACCTGCACAGTAACACACATTATAATTACAACCTAATCATGTGCAATATTAAATAGTAGTGTAACTTCTTACAATTTTGATAATTGTAAAACTTAATAATTGTCTAATTACTCAGAAAAGTATTTCCCAAATTGTGGTGAGCATACCTGCAGGGGCACATTACTTATATTATATTTTTAAGTAAGTCTGATAAGCAACTTAATGCAAATCTTGACATGAGGTCCTTCCTGATTTATTTGAGTTTTATTTAAACCCACTTTCAATTTTAAAAGTGACACAATTTTACTAGAAAAAACATTAGTGAATAATTCAATAACTTTTAATACATTATCTCAAAACCGTTCCAAAAATAATCCATTATTGTGATTCTTTAGATGTTGTTATACATAAAAGAAGGTATTTAAAAGTGATTTATTACCTTTTTTCTGGCAAAAAGTAAGAAGTTGCATGCTATAGTTTGTTTCATCTTTAGGAACATTGGCTTTTAGTTCATTAGTTCTTGCCGCATGCTGGAACATGGAATAGTGTGTCATTAAATATGTGTGCATTATATTAAAACAAAAATACAACATCAAAACTCTCGACACATGAAACTTTATTGAAATCAAGTTTCTAAGTGTTGCACCTCTTCTGGAGGAAAAATACACTATCTATGAGTTTCACTCCAAACCGCGATTGAATGTCTAGCTACACCCCCTCACCCCTTTTTTTTTACAATAAGGCACTTCTTTACTTTTAGAGCAGAAATGCATAGAGAACTTGACAATATGTCCTGCGAGTAGTAAAAACATACAGTCACTCGCAAACTAATTGCCTAAAACTGTGGCCGATTCACACGTGTCAACTTACTAGACTGAACCTCCTTTCTTGACTTAATCGACCCATTTTTCTTGCCCCAACAAAATGATGTCCACTCTTGATGTATTTAACACAAATATAAATGACGTCCTCGGCACAAATGTTTCATTTATGGTTTTACTATCATGCTTTTTTTTATGTTTTTACATAACCAGTGGATTCCATTACACTGTGAGACACAGGGTAACGACGAGAAAGTAGACTTCATAGCAAAAAACAGCACAACAAATCTACAAATTAGCCTCAAAGATATAGCATTCCCCAATGCAAAACTTAGTAAGAAAGCCATAAAGAAAGAGATAAAGAAAAATCATTGTAAACACATATATAAAAAAGGTGGAACATTATCATCACTCATTCCAGAAAACCCGAGGAATTCTGCTGTAGCTTTTTACTGGCTATATAAAGGCCATAGCTTGGTTTCCCAACTCTACAAAGACAAACTCCTCATTGTGTATTTTGTAGAGATGGGTCAAATCCACTATTTCTTGAATCCGAATACTAACAAATTGTTAGAAATTTTATTGATTTACAATAGGAGTCTGCAGCTTGGGTTTTTTCATTCGAGTCGAACTCAAGTCGAGTATTTCTAAAATCTCCTGAGTTCAATGATAGGCTTATTCATAGTTTTAGAGATTAAGAAATCTACTAACACACATGTTCGTAAAATATGAATGACCCTCGGTTTTATAAATAGTAAATACTTCTGAAAAGAAAAAATTAATGGAATTTTTTTTTAAAATTAGTAAAAACACTTGTAAAACACAATTTTAAAAGCAAGAATACTCAAATAAAAATCTAACAAAAACAAATAATTAAAATAGTTTCAACATTAATGTCTTTAAGGACACCGTGGTTCGGATTCCATGATAAACTGTAGGTCCTCCATTTCATCTCACAATCACCCTATCATTACACATTAGAGTAAGTGTGTATAATCCGAATGGGTAGTAAGATGCGGTGCTAATAATAATAATAATTTAAGGACATTAAAATTACACTAATAATTATAAAACAAAGTTAAAGAAATTAATAATTGCATGATGGCTTAGAAATGTATAACAAGACAGTGTAGAAACACTACAATGATGTGAAGTGAAAGTGAAGGAAGCCAACCTGAAAGGATAGTTAGGTTAGACCTAGATAATAACAAACACACTTCTCTCCTCTTGTCTTCTTAAACTTTTACACTCTCCACTTATTTAAAACTTCCACAGTTGTACATTAGTTTGAATTTTCGGGAATATTACTTTTTCATTAGTCTTTTCATATGAAAAATAAATATTTCCGAAAATTCAAAACAATGTGCAACTGTGGAAGTTTGTAAAAGTGGGAAGTGTAAAAGTGTAAGAAGAAATCGAGAAGTGTGTATGTTTGTATCTAGGCCTAACCTAACAATACTTTCAGGTTGGCTTCCTTCACTGACACTTTACATTATTGTAGAGTGTTTCTACACTTTCTTAAATAAAAGTTAATAAAATGAATGTTTTAATAAGCTAATATTTCCCCAAAATATGCTTCAGTAACTTAATTTACCGTATAAGAAAACATAAGAATCATTAACAATCATAAATTTGAAGTTTTTTTAATTTCTTTTATTATTCCTTAGTTTAATCATATATGATCACATCTTCTGTTCTATATACATTCCTATATGTGAATTGAACATATGCATTGTACGGGCTCTCGTTTGACATTATTTTATTGAGAAATTTACTTCAATTTAATTTTTAATGCTTATAAAAGTTGATGCTCATAATTTAAAATTAAATTTCTAGCAAACAATATGAAATAGTAAGTGCTTTTTTAATATAAATGTGGTAAGTTTGGTAAAATATGTATTGCAATAAATAAGATCAACATTGATTTTAAACAGGTTAACCAACATAATTCTATGACTAAATAGTAGCTAAACTAGAGCTAATTTTGTAGCTAAATGTATTGATTAATACAAGCCTGTAAATTAAGATATATTCCAATCATGCTTTCAATTTTAATCAACCTCAACCACCCCTTGCAAAATAATGGTTAAAATCTAGCCAAATTAAACAATCTAGACTTATATTAATGTTTAGGAATCAAGTGACCTGGTGGTCAAGGGATAAGGTGTCTGACTTCTGTGCTGGAGTCCGGGGTTTAATTCTCCGTCCCGACACAGATTTATCTGATTACCAAAACCTTCCTTCACCTCTGACAAGACGTGTATTAATCACAACTTGTGAATGTGGGGAATGCCAGGCCTCCACCGTGGTTTGGATTCCACATTAAACTGTAGGTCCTCCATTTCATCTCACAATCACCATAAATAAATTGGGATTCTTTGTGTAGTTGTAGATAATTAAAACCAGTTGGGTAGTAAGAATTAACAATCATGTTTATTTAATCATCACTCTGGCCACTGGCGAGTAAACATATACATCATGACTGCTAACTTTGTATCGTGTGTAATGTGTTCTGATTTCTCATACAAAAACGTAAGTTATTTTATTTATTTCAAGTTTATTTGTAGTTCTAGTTTTGATTTTCAGTTTTTGAAGAGCTTTAATGTGTTCATTAAAATATTTACAAGATTGTTCGTAAGGTGAACATTTCAGAAGTAAACATGCGCTGAAATGGTTGAGTCCAAGTTTTCCATAGGGCTGAAAGGGTAGGGTATTAGGCACGTTATATTTTCTACAGCTAACCATTATTATTATTATTATTATTATTAAAAAAATATATTCATGTTTATCTCTTTTGTCTGACAAAATAAAGATTACGGATTAAGTTGTGCTTTTCAAGTAGGCCTAAATTAGTAATTTTTGAATTCAAAAATAAAAAATTTTCTTTGTTTTTGAGGTGAAAGATTCAACCATTGAATCCAATAAAACACAGAATCCTTGAATCTCAAATACTTGTCAGGATTCGTTGGATTCGAATATTCGAGTGGCCCATCTCTAATATTTTGTAAAGAAGCTGATTCTACTTGGACTGGGACCCTCAAATTCCGAAGGATATTCAAAGTTCGAGGATTTGAGACTCAAACCATTACATTTTTTTACTCAAGAGAAATTTGTTTTAGAATTCTAATACTGGTGGTTTGAGTAAGTGGATGCTGAGTGGACACTAGTGTGGGTTTGCTTGCGTCGTCAAAGGTTAAAAGATGGACTGGTATTGTCTTGGGACCACACTATCGGTCCACTAATGTTCTTGAATACCGCCCCCCCTATAATGAACTTAAGCCCACACGCATAATATCTGCTTTCATGCAGGCAATGATTAGATTTAAGCCTCATCTTCATTCTAACCAACACCAAGTACATTGTATCAACGAACTTTGAGCATGGCTGAGACTGACCTAATATACATGAGTGAAGATCTTGGTTCACATTATACATACATAAATAAGAAAAGATTAATAGAGAAGCCTCTAAGGACTAAATAATGGTTTCGATAAGGAATGCCAAACCTTCCAAAGATTAAAGATTAAAGCTCACCTCAAACAAATCTTGTACAGAAAGTTTTTTCACAGATTGTTGTTTGGGGGGCTGTTGCGATATATGCAGCAACTTCATAAAGTTCTCCCTGTCATTAACTTCTGCCTAAAACAGAATACACAGCAAGTTATTTAAAATAAATATACTAGAAACTCACCCACTCAAATTTCATTGTCTGTCGCCACATTAAAATTTTGAAAAGTCCCTTTCATTCTCAGCCATTAACACAGCATCATCTGCATATAACAGCACTCTCACATTCACATTATTCATTTGTATACCAACCGCATCCTCACAAACAGTCGTCGTACACTTATCCATTGAAACCTTTAACGACCATGGGGACAAAACACAACCTTGTCTAACCCCCTGTTCAATGCCAAACCATTCGCTCAAAGCTCCATCCACCCTAACGCAAGCTTTATTTTATCATACACCACCATAGTTAAATTTACTAAACATGCATCCACACCATACTTTCAAAGAACGTTCCATAACAAACTCCTATTCACCCAATCGTAAGCTTTCTCCAGATCCAGGAATGCACAGTAAACTTTCTTCCTTACTGCCATACTTTTTGCAATGAAAATGTAACCATGCAACCTCTATCTAGCATGTAACCATATTGCACATCCCAAATCTTGCCCGCAGTTTTTTCACACACCTTCTTAGTTAAAACTCTTCCTGGATCCAAATGGTAGTGACACAGGCAACGTTATACTGGCCGGCAAGGTAGTCTCTATAGTAGGGATACTGGCCAGCAAGGTAGTCTCTATAGTAGGGATACTGGTTTGTAATAATAGTGATAGCGCGCTGTGATAGCGCGCTCAGGGTAGGACTGAGCAATGGTTGTACTTGTGGTATACTGGCTGGCAAGGTAGTCTCTATAGTAGGGATACTGGCTGGCAAGGTAGTCTCTATAGTAGGGATACTGGCCAGCAAGGTAGTCTCTTTAGTAGGGATACTGGTTTGTAATAATAGTGAAAGCGCGCTCAGGGTAGGACTTGGCAATGGTTGTACTTGTGGTATACTGGCCAGCAAGGCAGTCTCTATAGTAGGGATACTGGTTTGTAATAATAGTGAAAGCGCGCTCAGGGTAGGACTTGGCAATGGTTGTGCTTGTGGTATACTTACTGGCAAGGCAGTCTCTATAGTAGGGATACTGGCCAGCAAGGCAGTCTCTATAGTAAGGATACTGGTTTGTAATAATAGTGAAAGCGCGCTCAGGGTAGGATTGAGCTATGGTTGTGCTTGTGGTATACTGTGCCAACACTGATCAGTACAGCATCTTTACCATAAGTGGTAAATACTGTAATGGGTGCGAATACAATCAAGGCTAGAAACCTGGTCTACTCTATTTAAAATTACTACAAGAAACTGTGAAACTGTGTATTAGATCTACACAACATTAAAAGGTTTTAAAATTTAGATAATCTTTTTAGGGATTTTAGACCTTAACAACATTTAAGAACTGTTAAATTAAATAACTTACATTCAGGCGATATTAAGGTGGGGATGTATGGAATGAAAGAAAGGGCCAGTGTTTTTGCAGTTTTCATAGCAAAACATTTTTTGGCCAAAATAAATAGAATATGGCTTCATTGGAAATATAAGAGTTTAATTTTCTACACAGGGTGATGTCAACAGTTGTTGAATATCTGTCATAAGCATGCAGTATTGGGTGACACACTTTTTAAATGAAGAGAAAAAGTTGTGATTAAATTTAGAGTTGAGTTGAATCCACTATTTTACAAATCCAAAACTCCAATTTACCTTCAAATTTCAAATCCAAATCTTGGAAAAGGTTAAGAACAAATGAGGAAATATAAATATAGTAGAATAATAGAAAATACAAATAGTAACTAAATGTTTCTTTCTTATAATCCAATCATTATAACATTCATATTTTCAGTTTAAAGAGTTAAATTATTGGTCTGAGAACTGGTTGTAGAGTTCATTCTATAATTATTATAAATGTTGACATCACCACGAGTAGAAAATTAAACTCAATGTTTGTACTGAAGTAGTATTTGATTTATTTTGACAAAAAAAAAGCTTGGATATAAAACTTGCAAAAATAGTGAATTTCTCTCATTCTCTACATTCCCACCCTTTAACTTCACCGCTTAGGTTTTCTTAAAGTTTAAAGGTCTGGCTCACTAACAGACTGAAGCTGCATACCCATAAATGGTTTTACCTTGGCAAGCTACTTCTTTCTTCATACCTCTAATTTCCACACCCTCAAAAGTTGGTAGAGTAGAATAAAATATCTCCGCCCATCTATAAATATATCTATCTCTCTCACTTGCTGAACCTAACAAGTAGCTATTGATAGACAGAGCACAATAAGCCATCTGGCTCCCAACTTGTGTCTCTCAACAGGGCTTTAAAAAAAAACTCCCCTAACAGCTTGCTATGGAATAAAGAAGGCTGTCTGAAAAACATAATAATAGTGATGAATTACCAGTACCTGTTAGAACAACGAAGGGCTCTTTGTTTCCCGCCCGAATTTTAATGGAAATAGCCAATCCCACCCATCCTATGGAAATGGATACATTCCAGAGCATTCAAGATCTTGTCCACAGAACACATTTGATGCGTAGAACCAATGGTGTCAATCATTGCTCATCATCATGAATTGTTTCCAGCCTGTGGCCGGGTCAGTTTAGTAAAATGCTTCAATCTCCCTCTCTCCTTCCACCATTCTTCCTCCTGCACTCTCTTCTACTCTACTCCTCTCACTTGCACACTTGCTATCTGTTCCTCCCATTTCTTTCTTGGTTTCCCTTAAGGTCTCTTCCCTATATACTTCATATCCATTAACCTTCTTGGAATCCTCTCATACCATCTCATCCTAGCTCCCTCTACTATCTCATGTACCTCCTGTCCTCAAACTCTAGACCTTAAATATTCATTCCTAATCCTATCTCTTCTGGTGACAGCTAGCACGCTCCTCAAAAACTTCATTCCCACTTATGATGTTAAGTATTCCAATAACTATTTGTCACCGTACCACTCACCTCCAGGGGGGATTCAGAGGATGCCATCGTTGATGTCAGGTTTCTGTTGGGGGTATGCACAGGAGATCTGGCAGTGTCAAGTTTGGCAGGAAGTTGTGCAGAATTTAAACCTGGAGAGCTGCCATGCTGCATAATAGAAGCAAAACATTATGTTGTAATTTGCTTTGTACATCTTCAAAAATATTAAAAGTACAAAAATAAAAACCAGACTCTAAAATACAAAATGTCCTTCCTGCCAGCTAACAAATCAATTTAAATCATTTGAATTTCACAATAATAAATAATTAGAGATAGACCCTCAAATCTTGAAGGATATTAGTAATTAGTGATATAAGGTTTGAGAAAATTTCGAATTCAAGATTCAAATCCTTAAAAAATATATTTTTTTTCAACTTTCCAAGTGAAACAAAACCAATTTCATAGTGGTAAATATTTAATCCTCGCTGGGAATTGGATCCAAAGCCTCTTCTAGTTAAGTCTGAATAATTTGTATCGTGCAAGATTTTTTACTACATTTTAAGATTAAATTCACTCCAACCTGGCATTGAGCCTTAATGCTCTGTGATACCACACCAAGGTTATTTCCCTAGTAAAGGTGGATTTGATGAGTATTCAGTCATAAAGAGTGAATTATTAGTAAATTTTATCAAACCCCCACCTGAAGCTGGCTCCATATGGATTGGTGCATTTGGTTTGGTGCCTGTTTTGACACAAACTCTGGTCGAGAAGCCAACCCTCTGATGGTAGGCTGCTGTTGTTGTAACATGTATTGGGGTCTCTGCGGCTGTTGGTAGAGTTGCTGCTGCTGGGGGTAAAATGGCGCTGGAAACTGTTGAGGGCGGAAGTTACCCACCTAATTTCAGATGGGAAATCATATTTATATCTATATTTCTTTTCACAAATTTGTTTTTTATGTGTTTATCTATTAATTGCATCTGTTTTTCTTATTAAATCCAAACAATTTAAACATGAAAGCTGGATAAAAGCATGAGGTCTAACCAGGAAAGAGAATAACCCTAAAGACAAAAATATCATAGCATATAAATTGTTTTTCTTTGCAGTGCAAGTTAAAGCACCTATTAACCCAGTTATGGCTTGACGTTAACCGCAGTGACTTGAGTCCTGAATGAACCGTGGCTGCTGTACCATTTATAAAACTCCTTGTTTGTATGATCTTTATTTTTGTTTCTACATTCTGTTGGGAATTTTAAATATGTAATGTTATATTCCCCAAGTCATTTATTAACAAATTCTCTTCACAATAAAATTTAATTTACTTTTTGATGACCTGCATATTCAAACAATTGTTTAACAATGGCTAATTTTATAATAAAGGAAATTGATAAAACTAGATAAAAAGGAAAAATAAACTACTAAGAATAAATTTGATGAAGGAAGCCCACCTAGGAAAAGAGGGAAAATGTGGGAAGAATCCAATGCACAAAGGTGACATCTTCTTCATTTATTCTGTCTTCTGTAGTCTATAGTCTACTATAGAAGACAGAAGATAGGAAGAAGATGTCACCTTTGTGCATTGGATTCTTCCCACATTTTTCCTCTTTCCCTAGGTGGGCTTTCTTCATCAAATTTATTCTTATTCTTAGTAGTTTATTTTTCCTTTTTCTTTAGTTTTATCAATTTCCTTTATTATAAAATTATCTAGCCATTGGGCCACCTCATTTTTGAATAATTTAACAATGGCTAAATAAATTGTTTTTTAAATATTTATTTGATTGTAATTCTATGGATCTGCAGATTTTATGTTACTCAGGCAAGTTTTGTTTTAATATTTTACTTAAATGTATAACTATGTAGTAATTTAGTTTGATTTTTTTTTTCTCTATCTAAAAACAGTGTAAACCTTGGAGTAATAATATTCTCTGTAATCTTTGAGTCTTGTTTTCGTATGCTCTACATAAGAACTAATTGTAATCTTACTGAAGGAGATTGGACTCCCCGCTGTAAGATCATAGGGTTCCACATTGGCTGAGCTGTTGCTGTTTGGGGACTCACAGGAGAATGGTCATGAAGGTTTGCACCAAACAGGCTGCCATCACTCCCTCGGAGGTTGCCTTGCTGATTGTTGACGTTCCAACTGGCAAATGCAGATGCAGTCCTAGACGAGCCCCCAGGGCTCATGAAGGGTCTCTGCTGATTGGTTCTAAAACCATTTGCTGTGAAAGAGAATCCTTCCCTTGTGTTGCTATTACCTGTAAACAATTAGTAATCCGTGCCAAAATTCCATGCGCATACAATAAAAAAAGAGTAAATCAGGTCTATATTATTATTATTATTATTATTATTAGCACCGCGTCTTACTACCCGTTCGGGTTACACGCACTTACGCTAATGTGTAATGGTAGGGTGATTGTGAGATGAAATGGAGGACCTACAGTTTAACGTGGAATCCGAACCACGGTGGAGGCCTGGCATTCCCCACATTCACAAGATGTCTTGTCAGAGGTGAAGGAAGGGTTTGGTAACCAGATAAATCTGTGCCGGGACCGAGGATTGAACCCCGGCCGCCAGCACAGAAGTCTGACACCTTACCCCTAGACCACCAGGTCACCCTCAAGTCTATAAAAAGCCCAGTTTTTAGATTTGCCGCATTTACCCCCAACTCCTCTTACCCTTTAGATAAAGTCAAGTAATTTAAACTTTACTCTGATTTACAAACACATTTTTTAATCGACTTAAAACACACATTGGTAGTTGCATGGTCTCATGTGTCAATCTCATGTTGGACTGGATTGGCAGTGACAAGGAGATTGAAGTTTGAATCCCAGTTGGGAATATTGAGGTTATTTCTCCTAAATGGTTTCCCCAATCTTCCTCAAAACGAATGAGGGCACACTTCCAATAAAATTCTACCTTCCTTACCTTATTATTAGTGTAACTATGTGTACAACCCAAACAGATACCAAGAATTGGTTAAAAAAACATTGTTTTAACTTATGTTACAAAATGAAATATATCACACCAATTAATGATTAAAAAAATTTTTTTATTAAATAGAGAAGATTACAGGAAAAAGAAGAGAAGAGTAAAATATGTGGTACAGGAAGCCTGGAAGGCATTTATGAAAAAAAGGACAGAGATGCGGAATAGAGATGTAGAATGTGTAAGAAGGTTTTATATAGTTAGAAAAATACAAGAAGTTAGAATGATGGCTGAAGGAGGAACAATGAACGGGATATTTTGTGATGTTTAACCCTAAATAGGAGGAGGATCAGGGTGAAGCAGAGATATAGTAAGAGGAGTAAGACAGAGATGCTGATTGTCACCCAGTCTGTTCAACTTGTATGGAGAGTAGCTGGTCAGAGAAGCACTAGAGGGACATGGTAATTTCAGGATAGGTGGTGTTGTCATCAACACAGTAAAATACACAGATGATCTAGCGTTGCTGGCCAAATATAAAGAAGAATTGTAGGAAATAATGGACCTCCTAGTGGAGATAGGGAGAAGATATGGTAGAGATCAACTTTGAGAAGTCAAAAGTGATAGTGATTTCAAAAATTGAAGAGCCGCTGAAAATCAAAATTAGAAATCAGGATTTGACAGACATAGAGCTGTTCAAGTACCTGGGAAATCTGCTGACAAAGGATGCCTACTGCACCAAGGAAATTAGGTCGAGGATCACCAGGGCCGGGTTACCGTTGACCGGCATGTTGAGTTTGGAATTGAGGAATAAACTGATCAAATGCTACGTTTGAAGCAGAGGTGTATAGAGCAGAAACTTGGACTCTTAGGCCGATGGAAAAGAAATACTTGGAGAGCTTTGAAATGTGGTACTGGAGAAGACTTGAGAAGGCCAAGTTTGGACTAAAATTATAAATCTGAAAAATAAATATAGGCCTAATCCAAAAGTGAATTTTTTTTTTTTTTTAATTTCACTCATCCTGTATGCACAGGAAATAGTTATTTCCCGCCCATAAATTTCTAAGTCAATATAACATTCTCGCACAAGGCCTCGTTTAAACATTTCAATGTATCTATTTTATTCATTGGGAAAATCTATAGCATTTCAGCCCTTAGTTACCTGATGGTTGCAAGATGCTCACAGGTTTTTCTGATCTGTCCAAGCGCTGACCGTGAGATAAATTGAGCATCGCAGAGCTGGGCAGTTTGTATCCCCTGTCTGCTGAGCAGTTCAGAGTGAGACCCCCTGCAAAAGGCTTGTCAAACACCACTTCGTATAAGGTGTCTACCTCTTTATCAAACTTGTAAACACCTAGACATGGAAACAAATACACAGTGTTGAAACGAGGGGGTCAAGGTAATAGTTATCTCGTATCAAGGGACAAACAAATTAAAATTATTGATAATGATAACTGAAGGGCTGATTACAAAATTCTTAGATGTAATTTGTTGAAATGTTCTTTTCTAACTCATTTAAGTGTGGGTTTTAGAAGTCTTGTTCATGGCAAAAAAATCCTGTAAAGTACGAAACCTCTTTATTAATATAAAACCAACAATTTAAAACATTCTTTTTTCTGTTTAGTTTTGTAATAAAAAAATACTTTTTACAAGCAGAGGCCAAATAAAAATAACACATGTCCAAAACGTTAGTAAAGCACAGAAATGTTAGAACTTAGAATCTCAATACTCTCAATTCTTATTAATAAAGGTATCGGCAGGATCGATAAGTAAAATTATTTTCAATGCAATTCCTAGAATTGGAATTAGAAAATATTAATCATATGAAAATGAGATACCCCGATTTAAGTATGGATGGGATCCTCGAATATCTTTAATATTTAAGGATATTTGAGATTCAAAGATTCAAGAAAATATCCGATTTGACTCTCAAATTATTATAACCAGAATTCTAAATATATGTTTAATACCTTTGTCATAATTGTTTAATACAAAAGTTTACATTTGAGTCAAAGCCGAAGAATAATCAAAGCAAAGTCAAACGTTTTTGAAGCTTCACACACACACATCTGTGTTATGGATTTTAGCACATATTAAGCTTATGTCTAACCTATCAACTGTTCCCACTTTGCTTCTATCATTGTGTGTTCTCTATTTGAATTACATCTAAAAATGATTAAGATGTTTAAGACATGATAGTAGGGATGTGCAAGACTCAAAAATATTTCAATTGAGACAACATAAATTTTTCTCGATCTCATCCCAAAAGTTAAAATAAATCACAAAAATTCGAAAAATTTGAAAAAGAATGAAAAAGCATATAACTGAATTAAGAAATTTACAAACCAAGCCAAGAATTTATTATTTCTAATAATACCATAAAGACCTGAAAATAGGTTGCACTTCTCCCCCAAAATCAACCTTGATTAAGAAAGGTTGAAGTTATAAATGGTATACAGCGCAACTACCTATCACTATTTTATTTATTGGATGTGTATGAGCTATTACTTAAAGTGTTTGAATGAACTATAAGATAAACCAAAGCAATAGCCAACCTAAATTTCAAAAAGAACTTTAGTATTCTATGAACAATATATTTAATTTAATACACATAATTTATATTTTTATACTTTCAAAGGAAGTTTACTCATCTCGTTCTCGATATGGTTTCATATTCTCGTCTCAAAATTGTCTTGAATTTCAAAAGTGGTGCTCAAACATCCCTACAAGATAGTCTTAAATGCACTTGGGTTACCTGTTATTGTGCCCTTTAAGCCCAAAGGAACAGTGTAGCTTTCTCTTACATTGACAATACGGTCAAATATTCTGTACGTTGTGGTGGGGTCTGGAGCAACACTGCCTGTTTGAAGGCCAGGCTGAAAAAAAAAGTTTGAACCATATGTTTATCAAGTTTTATCTTATAGTTATAAAATGTATTTGTAACTAAGTATAAATTATTTATGAAGATGTCATGATCTTAGGTTATGGGTACAGCCATCACTGGCATCATATTTTAAATTAGTTGGACAAGAATTACACCTGGGCAAAGGAATCGAAACTCGGAAATTTGGTTTAACACGCCAATGCTTTACCAATGATATATCCAGAATTTGACCCATGCGAAAGGTCCTTCTTCACACATAGCTTAAGAGAGAGTATATTATTGTGTGAAATTTATGAGATTCTTATAGCTATTTTTGAAAGTATAGCCACCGATCATCCAGCAGTTTGATATATGATGCAATGGTCATTCCATCTTAATGTACTTCGCTAATCATATATAAATATATATTGAGCGGCCGGCAGTAAAAAGCCATGTATTTTGGAATCATTGCCTTTATCAAACAAAAAAGGCAAGTGCCTAAATATGGCCCTTAATTTACCTACCTACCCTCCATTACTGTTTCCAGCCAGTGGCCTAGGTCAGTTTTTTATTCAACCCATATATTTTCCGCTACCAGCTTGTCCTGTCGTAGCTTCATATGCCTTATAGCCTAACTTAAGACTAGGACAAGCACAGCATCCAGTCCCTGGCCATTAATTTATCAATATGTAAGGGTAAACCCACATTTCACCAAGGATAAGTTTTTGGCCATGCCAGAAATCGAACTCGGGATCCTTAGCTCAGTAGGCAGACACGCTACCGACTGAGCTAAGGTGTCGAATAAGACCCCATCACTCCTGTTAAATAAAAAGCATACCTTGTAAAGAAGGTAGGGCTTGGCTTGTGCAACCACAGTCTTAACACGAGGTCCAACTTGGTGGAACCTATCAATAGTATTCTCAATCTCTCGGACTATCTCTTCATCCAAAAGGTCTGAGCCACACCCTTGTCGGGCTATTTTGGAATAGGCTTGCTCTTTCAACCAGGTCTGGATCTCTGAAAGTTTAGTAGGCCTAAACAAGTAAAATTAAACAGTAATTTAATAATATACTCAAAAACCAGCAAACATAGGACAGTGTCAGCTCACTGTAATGTTATACTCAAGAACCAGCAAACATAGGACAGTGTCAGCTCACTGTAATGTTATACTCAAGAACCAGCAAACATAGGACAGTGTCAGCTCACTGTAATACGTTAGCGTAGAAAGAAAGAAATCTGGAAAGATAGATGAGTTAGGACTTGATAGAAATTAATAAACTAGATTGGGCCGATCAGAATTTTTGTTAATTAGGTTAATGTAGATCATATTATAAAGGAAATACTCTATAACAACACATTAAATGAAAATTATAATTATCATCATCATCATCAACTGTTTCCAGCCAATGGCCAGGTCAGTTCAGTAAAATGCCTCCATCTTCCTGGCTTTCTGAATGAAAACTATTTTTTTCTTAATTTATTTAATTTTTAATAGAAATAAAACATACCAAAATAAAATGAACTTAAATATGCAGAGGCAACTGTTTGACGAGGGTAGACGGATGGGTAGGATATACAAACGTCATATTCCCCTACTTACTACAAATATCCGACACCTAAGCTCAGTTGATAGTAAGAAAACATCCAGTCCCTGGGCATTAATGCACCATGCTGGGAATCAAACCGGGGACTCTTAGAACAGTAGAGACACACACTACAGAGTTTGATACTAAAATAATAATTTTTTAAATTTATTTATTATTATTTTATTTTATTATTAAATCTCACCTAGGTCCCATGTTGGTGGTTGAAAGGCTAGATTTTGTTAGTTTGGAATAGTTTAAAATAATAAACAGGATAATTATTGCATATAATAATACTTTAATACTATGGTACTTGCCAATAAATTAACCTAACCTTTAATGCATAGATAGATTAAAATCTCAAAACGTAGGTTAGTTTTTTTTAGCACCACGTCTTACTCCTGTTCAGGTTGTACGCCTATGTATTATTAGCACCGCGTCTTACTACCCGTTCGGGCTACACGCACTTACGCTAATGTGTAATGGTAGGGTGATTGTGCGATGAAATGGAGGACCTACAGTTTAACGTGGAATCCAAACCACGGTGGAGGCCTGGCATTCCCCACATTCACAAGATGTCTTGTCAAAGGTGAAGGAAGGATTTGGAAATCAGATAAATCTGCGCCAGGACCAAGGATTGAACTGTATGCCTATGTACTGATTACTCTAATGTGTTGAGGATTAGGAAGATGGAATTAAAATAAAGTGCACCCAAATTTGAATATAAATAGAGTGGAAAACCATTTAGGAAATACCACCCTCATTGCACCTGACCAGGATTGAACCCGGATCTCTCAATCATCAACAGCCAGACTATGCAGCCACCGAAGCGTGTAGTAGGTTTGTAATCAAATTAACAATATAGTGGTGGTAGGAAAAGATGATATATTATATTAAAATTTAAAGTATCATGAGTAAATACACATTCTTTTTATTAAAATGGTTTGGATGTTGGAAAAAAAAAGTTTTCAAATAGGCCTATCTAAGTTAATTGTAGTTTTAGTAATCATTTGATTTACTTTTTCTTTGTGAGTGGAATGTATAATACAAATTATTGAACATTTTTACATTACGAAGCGTACTTTATCCAATCTTTTGAATTTTATTGATTCTTAAGAAAACTTATGTCATTGGATACTGTCTTGTCGGCCATCTAAGAAACATCCAACATATTATATATACTGTTTACCATTAAAATAATAATATACATAGAAAAAAAAAAGCTAAAAAAATATAACTTTTGAATCATAATTTTTTTAGCACTATTTTAAAAAAATATTAAAAGCTGTCCTAAATTTTGATTGTTTTCAAAACTTTGCTTGTTAAAAGTGACAGCTGCTTAACATAATCATGGTCTTTAAAATACCTATGGTTTGGCATAGACATTAAAGTAATCTAGTAATTTTTTTTTTCAGAAATATTCTACTGTTTTTCCTAAGGAAATCAGACTTTATTTATTGGTTGTTCAGAACCTTATTATAATTATAGGAAGAGCTTAACAATCAGGCCCCAGACCAATAATTTAACACTTAAAATGAATGTTATAAGAAAGAATGTTAATATTTAGTTACTATTTGTATTTTCTATTATAATTTTATATTTCCTCTTGTGTTCATTATTTTTTCCAAAGATTCGGATTAGAATTCAAAGGTAGATTGGAGATTCAGAATCAAAAAATAGTGGATTCAACTCAACCCTAATAGGCCTAATAACACATCAGCAAAATTATAAATTAAAAAAAAAATCAAGATCTGCATATCAAATGAGATAACTTACTCATTGGGAAATATGTGTATTTCAAAGAACATATCATTTCCAATATTTTTATTTTGGGAAAGATAGTCGAATAATTCAGGGAATTGATTGATGTAGTCCTTGACTAGCTTTACAGCTTTTTTGGAGTAAAGCCATGTTGTATTTTCTTTCTTTGTATAGCCTGGAATCTACAAACAAAATAAGTTAGTTTATAAACACTGATGTGAGGTTAGTAACATTGTGCACAACTTTTAAAACTTCAACTTAGCTCCAACTATTCATCAGCATCAATTTAAATTCAAAATCAAATTCTGGTTTTTATTACTACAAAGCTTTGACAAAGAAGATAATTAAAAGGTTTATAGATAAACAAATTTTGTCTATTTTATGTCATTCAGTGCTGTTATACATATTATAATTAATATTTATATCCCAAATATTTATAATGATTTATTTATCAAATTGGGATAAAATTTGTCAAACATTTTGTGAATTATATTTAGTGGATAAAATTAGATAAATACAATTTTTTTGGTTTAATTATAGAACCTTAGCAACTTAATATGTTCAAACTTCAATTTGACTTCAGGAATATTTAATATATTTGATACAGTTTCATAGTGAACCCCAAATGTGGACTTGGCACAGATGTAGAGTTAGTAATTATGATTATTATTAGCATCGCGTCTTACTACCCGTTCGGGTTATAAGCACTTACGCTAATGTGTAATGGTAGGGTGATTGTGAGATGAAATGGAGGACCTACAGTTTAACGTGGGATCCGAACCACGGTGGCGGCCTGGCATTCCACACATTAACAAGATGTCTTGCCAGAGGTGTAGGAAGGGTTTGGAAATCAGATAAATCTGTGCCGGGACCAAGGATTGAACCCCGGCCGCCAGCACAGAAGTCTGACACCTTACCCCTAGACCACCAGGTCACCAGTTAGTAATTAATTATATCTGAAAGAAGGAGCTAGAAACAAATAAAAGAGAAATAACATAATATGGTTTTCACAATGAAAAAATAATATATTTCCATCACAATGCTGCCAGTGGACAAAGAGGTAATGGGTGCCTCTCAAGGTAATCAACATTGAGGTGGCCCAATGGATGTTAAATTAGTAAACACTTACTGCTTGAGTGAAAAGAAAAATTGCTAGCAATAATCATTAGCTTTACAAAATTTAATAATAAAATAAATACTTTGAATTATCCTACCGAGTTTATCACTATAGGAAAACCCTCTTTTTGTTTTATGAGGTACATTTTGTTATATTTGGAAGAAGGTCTAGGAAAGGTGGATAGAAATAACGATCTATTTTCTTCAAAAGGCAGCCATTACCTCTTTGTCCAGTGGCAACAATGTAAAGTATGAACTGTGTTCTTCTTTTCATTGTAATAGCTAGATTGTGTTTTTTCCTTTTATCTATTTGTATCCACCTGTCTTGTACCTTCTTCCAAATATAACAAAATGTAGCCCTACCTTAAAAATTGAAAAGAGGTTTTCCTTATAGAGCTAGGTATTATATATTCTTATCCAATGTTCATTTCCTGTGTTTGTTCTTTATTCTATTCCTTTTAAATATTTATATCTAAATGTCCTATCATTATTTACAAAAAAATATATCTTTTTTTAGCAGTGCATCTTACTAGCCTTTTTTTAATCTATTTTGTGTTTTATTGTTTCCTCTTTTAGGAAGATAGCTTTGTACATTTCACACTCCCTCGTAGTGAGTTCTTACTGAGTTTAGAAACTTAAATTAAAGTAGATTACAATTAGTTAAATGAATATTACAAAATTTGAATTGCTTTAGAAATAGACTAAAAGAACCACTTTACATCGATTACTTCATAAATTGGATTTAAAAAAAATTCAAGCTTATGTTTAAAATATAAGCCTAGAATAGAATATTTATTTATTAAGCTTTGAGAAAAATCCTGATGACCTGTTCAACTAACCTCTTCATTTTTTTTGTTGAACTTGAGATTCAATCCAACATTCACTTTGGAGGCGCTTTCTGTGTATTCTGTTTGTGCACCTTTTATTATATATATAGTACCGGTAATCCGCGAAAGCAGATGTGAGGAAATTCCAAGATATGAAGCTGCATCATTACCTAGCAAGAAAATAAAATACAAAGGGTTAAAGCTCTCTAAAACATTACTCTGCAGATGAAAGTGTTAAGAACTAAAGTCTTTTTTTCTTCTATAGTAATCTTTATTTGATTCATTTATTTGAGCTTCAATTTTAACTGAGGCAAGTACTATAGCTCATATTCAAGGTCCTAAGAAAGGCCTCAAGGCACATTATCAGAGTAGCCTAGTTAGCGCTTACAAACATACACTCAGCGTAGTTATCATGTATATTAATTTGATATTTAGTGAGCAAATTTATAATACCCGCTTCAGTGGCCGCCTGGTCTAACGTGCTACTCTCGCAGTAGACTATACTAACGATGACGGGAAGATTGAGGTTTAGATCTCGGTTGAGTCTACAGAGGGTTGTTTTTCCAAAATGCTTTTCCACTCTTCCTCCATGCAAATGCGGGTACACTTCCCATAAATATAACCTCCCACTCCCTAAAATCATTAGTGCAATTAGTACATAAGTGTATAACCCAAAAAAGTAGTAAGAGTTGGAGCAAAAAAATAATTATTATAATATGGGTTTTTAAAAACTATGAATGGAAAGAGAAATCTTAGTTTTATAATAATAATGATGATGATGATGATGATGATGATGATGATGATGATAATTGTTGTTATTATTATTATTGTTATTATTACCACAGATTACTACCCATTCAGGCTGTACACACTTATGCTAATGTGTAATGGTAGGGGGATAGTGAAATGAAATGAAGGACCTACAGTTTAACGTGGGATCCGAACCACGATGGAGGCCTGGCATTCCCCACATTCACAAGATGTCCTGTCAGAGGTGAAGGAAGGGTTTGGAAATCTAGATAAATCTGTGCCGGGACCGAGGATTGAACCCCGGCCGCCAGCATAGAAGTCCGACACCTTACTCCTAGACCACCAGGTCACCTTCGCCATGAGCTGGAAATTGACGACGACGACGACGACGATAAATGACAACACCTTTCTTACTTCCCGCATGAGATGTTATAACAATAGTTTGCGCTTTTCAAGAGATTGTAAGGGGCAGTGCCTCTTTTCCTCACAGCAGATGTAAATTCTGTTCACCGTTCACCGTAGGAATTGTTTTCTGAAAGGCCTTTTTCCCTACCAGAAATCTATTATATAGTAGGATATTGGTAGGAAAAAAGACCTTTCAGAGAGTAATTCCTACCGTGAATGGAGTATATGTTAAACCAAGAGTTTGCACTTGCCAAGAGAGTAAAGGGACCAGGAGTGAGCAAACCAAACAGTGAACGATGCGATTAATATGTACGACTCATTTGAGTAGTCACCTATGTGAGCTAGTGCTAGCTAACAAGTTGGTTCGACCCATCACTGAAGTATAAATTTAATTTAAGATTTTAAAAATTACAAATGGAGGGAAACTTACACATCATGTAGTTATTGCCGCTGACTTGTTGCATCTTGACAACATGCTCTAAGTTGGGCTCCTCCGGCACTGACAGACTGACCTTGACACGCCCACTTCTCAAGTTGGTCCCTCCATCAATCACCTGCACAACAGTAAATTTCAGCAAGGTTATGACTATTTTATTATCACATGCAAAGTTTCTGTGATAGATTTCCATAAGAAATTCTCATTTTGCCTGACAAATTATATTGTAGTTTAGAGGAATGAGGTTTATTTTTTTAATAATTTTAACCAGTAAGAGGTAATATATTTGGTGTTGAAAGACAGCAGATTTCTTTCTATAGGATAGTGCCAAGGCCAGAACCAGGTAGATGGCTGAACTCCATATGGGCAAAGCCTAGAGGGAATGGGCATTTAGAAATAAATTGATAAAAGTTCATGAATGCCATTATAAAACTATACTTAAGGAATGCTATGGAGAAGATAAGTGACTTTGAAGTACTTTTTACCCATAGTCACATATGCAGCAGAAACATGGACAGGGAATGTAAGCAAGACTGGGAAAATGGAGGTTATGGGAATGAAGTTTGTGAGGAGCATGTTAGTTGGCATGAGAAACAGAATTAGGACTGAAGTTATCCGGGAAAGAGTGGGGGTACCAGGGGAAAATGTGATATTAGAGGAAGTAAAGTTGAGATGGTATGGGCATGTGATGAGAATTAGGAAAAAATACTGCAAGGGAAACCAAGAAAGAGATGGTAGGATCAGATAAGAGAAAGTGTGCAAGTGAAAAATGGAAGTGATTAACGGAGTCTAAGAATGGTAGAAGGAGAGGGAAGATAAAGGCACAGGCTGGAAACAGTTGATAATAATGACCAAACGAATATCAAATTGAATCATAACCAAAATTCCTCAGTTGCTACAAATCATAATCGTCAAGCCTGTGATTGAGTCATCTTAGTAAAATGCCTTCATCTTCCTCCATCTTCCTGTGTCTTTCACCATTCTTATCAAATCACTCTCGGCTTGCTGTTAAATGCTCCTTTCATATATTTCTTGGTCTTCCTTATGGTATATATCCTGCATACTTCTTCTCCATCGTTCCCCTAGGAATTATTTCCTTTTCATATCATTACTTGACCATACCATATCACCCTTGCTTCATATAGTTAGCTCGATGTATTTTTTAAATTAATAAGTTGTTTTAATTTCAAAGAAAGTGTTTTGTTTTATTTAAATATATGAGTCTTGTTTATATTTGAAAACATTGTTTTTTATTGTAATAAGTTTTTGATATATTCACATAGAAATTTTTATGATAATATAGTATTTTGATTGAGCCCAAGCTTGACTCTACTCAACACTGGGGCATTTTCTGAGAAGCAAGCTTGACTCGAATGAGAAAACTTGAGCTTGCAAACTCTTGAGTGATGTCCAATAAAAATGTGGGCGCATATTGTTGTCCATCCACACACCGGATATGTTTTTGCTGACTAGCAACCTCAATAAATATTCCTTGACTTACCTCTCCCATGGCACCATAATGAGGGTTCGCCAGCATGAAGCAAACCGTACCTATCGGGAAAACTTCTTCAAGTGATTTGTACTGTACGAACGTCTGATCGTGAACAGTGATATCTTTCACTGTGGCCTGAAGAGCGTATGGTGCCGGCAAGTTGACCCACTAGTTGAAAGTAAAGCAAACAAAGAATTTATCAACAAAGTGTGTAGTCTCTTTGATTAGTATCAAAATAAGATAAATAACTAGCACATTACAAGATGAGCACTTATTAGTAAGGATATTAAACTCAATTCTTCAATACCCTTGATTTCCACTGGTATCAAACGAATTGACGATCTTAATATCACAATTTTCAAAACGTTGATCCTTGGTTTCCATTATTCCAATAAATATAATAGTTATAGAACATAATGAATAAAGAAATAGGTCATAGAGGTAGAATAAAACATAAATTTTTAAATAACCTATAGTGAAGATTGATAAAAATAAAGAAAGATAAACTAATTAATGAAAATTGAGTTAAGCAAGTCCACATAGGCAAAGAGTAAAAAAATGTGGGAACAAGCCAATGAACAAATGTGATGTTTAGAATATTGAAATGTGTCGCTTTAACATGTTCGAAATAAAAAAAAAACATTAAACTAAAACATATTAATCGATTTAAAAATATCAAATTTCATCTCTTTTTCATGAGTAATGTAAAACAATTTTTTTTAGTTAAATTGACGTGTTAAAACATTCAACAAATTGAAAAAAAAAATATTTCATTTAAATACCTGCTTTTCCAACGTAATTTTTCCAGTTGGGCCGAAGGTATATTTTCGACCAATCATGTTCATAGCATGCACAAGAATATGTGTTTCACCAATATCCACACCTAATCGTTCCATGTAGCTGTAAAAACAACAACTATGTTACTAATGAAAATCATGTTAATTAGGGCTCAGCCAATCCAGCCCTTTTGTAGATTAGGCCATGGCCGATCATTTGTTGCCAATTAAATTCTTAGAAAAAAATATTAATAAACATAAGAAATAATCATAGTAAAAAACTTAAATAAGCTGTGGCAACTATTTGAAAAAGGGAAATAGCTTTAGACCTCTGTGATATAAATCTAAAATGCTTGGTGTTTCAAAACTAGCAAAAAGTTATTAAAAAAGTTAAGACTGTTGATTTTTTTTTCATCTTTGCCATGAAGAGTATCTAACAATTTTTATTATAATTTATATTTTAACTAATGTACTTAAACCAAACAATAGTGATAAATGACCAATAAATATTTTAAGGGCATTATATTTTGTTATTTAATATCTATAAAACAAGTAATAGAGTCGAGAAATTATCTGAGTAGCCCAGTAGCCATGAACCAGAGTTTAATTTTATTTTTTTGTATTGAAACCCCTCATTCTTTCCACTCTTTCTCTTGTCTTTACTCTTTTTACATCCATTACTGTTTCCAGCCTATGGCCTAGGTCAGTTTTTTATTCAAGCTATATATTGTCCACTGCCAGCTAGCTAGGCCTTTCGTAGCTCCATATGCCTTATAATCTAACTTAACCCTTCCCATGCTGCTTACGGAATATTCCGCCAATCAAACACATTGTCGGATCTCTTTCTTTCACTTATCTGTTGCTCACAAAGTGTTGACCTTAAATTCTACCCTCTAGCAATCTCGCGCTCTCTCTCTCTCTCTCTCTCTCTCTCCAAGTAAGAATGAGTCACCAAAGAGTTACCTTCCAAACAGAACCAGTAAAACACCCCCAGTTCCCCCCCTTCTGTTTTCCAACCTACAACACATTCACTCCCCTATCTTCATATGATGGACACTGTTGTTTGCTACTCAGCTTAAAGCTGACGAGTTATCACTCACTACCTGACTTCTAACCTAAACAGTTCAAAAGATCAACATAAATAATCAGGTTCAAAATGTTGATAATCAATCCTCTTAACTACGACAGGCCAAGCCAGCAGGTAGTGGAAAAATATATGGCTTGAATACAAAACTGACATGGAGACAATAATGGATATAAAGTAAATCATCTTAACAGATTATGTGCCATGATCAGCCGAATAATCGAATTAATGAATGATCGGATTAATAATCAGCCTCGGCCCAACCCTAATGTTAATATTACAGTTAACACTAACCATAGCAATAATGTGGTCTAAGGATATAAAATTATAACAGTACTGAAGTTGTTAAGATGTTTAGGTAATTAGTTAAAAGTTAAGTGATGATTTTGAGTGAGACCATATCACGGAAATGTCATTAATGTAGTAATTCAAAATATATGGTTTGATACTAAGCTGGAACTATAGAAATAATTTATGTAGCCACAAATTAGAATACATTGGTGTTCCCATGGCTGTAACTTTGATTTACCTATATTTATCAAGTAAGCAAACATTGTTTAGTTAAAGGATTTTAATATTATAGAATCAGTCTTTAAAGCATGGGTTGGCACCAGTTGATTGTGATCGCACAGCAATTTTCAGTCGATCGCGTAAGAAAACTAAATCATAGTTAAATGTCAATATTTGAGTCTTCTTAACATACAATTATTATCAAATACATATAATTTTTGAGTGACCAAAATAACCTTTATTAGTCATAATTGGTAAGGTTAGTCCATTTTTGTGATGATGTGTCTAACAAGCAAACAAAGAGTGAGAGAGATTAAAGTAATAGATTGGCAGTGCAAGATTTTGACACTGGCATTGACGGCAGATCCAAACTGTTTTTTCAGATATTAGTTTTGTTTTAAAACATTGATGCTTTAAGCCTGTCCCTTTTACTAGGTACTCAGTAGTCTTTGGCTTTTAGTGGACGGGTTTGCTGCTAGTGTAGCTTCATTTAAAGAACTACGGCGATGCTAGTTGATGAAGATGCTCTAACATCGAAATATTGACGTGTGTGTAAATATGTGTTAGTGTTTTTACTTTTATTAGTGCTCTACCATTTTTCTAATATTCTATCATTTTATTTATTACAAAAAAAAGGTGATTAATAGTCATCCAAATCCCAATAACTGAGTGATTTCGGTCATGGTCATAGTTAACCTTTTTTTTCCTTCATTTACTCGAGGTATTTAACATGCACTTTCTGAATCAAGTGATTATATCAGCACACAACTTATAAACTATCTTAAATCTAGAACAGACACAACATCCAGCCCTGAGCTGTTTATTCATTACTGTGAAAGGGGAAACCCAATGATTAATTTTTCGGACATGCCAAGAATTGGACCCAAGACACACTATCAACTGAGCTAAAGTATCAGAACCAAAGTGAACATCTCTAGTATTTGTTTCTTGTGTCGATACTCACTGATCTTGTATTCCTCTTTTGGACATGTTCCATTGAGAGGTCATGCTTCCCCTTACATCTTCGACTGCCATCTGGGAACCACCACTCGGGAGGAAATAGCGAACTTCCCTATCCGACACAGCTTGAACCCTAAAAGATACAAATGTAAAAAAAATAATTCTTATATTTCTGAAACATGACAAAATAGAATAATAAATTTAAAGATTTTGTTCAAACTATATCCTTAAGTTAAAATAAATTGAAAAATTACACTTCAACATTAGAATCAAACTCAGGAACTTTAACTTATACCTTCAATGCTCAATGAGCTATCCAGGCATTGTCCCGTGCTCAGGGTCATTCGCTACTCATATTTTAAGGCAAAGTCTGTGATGGATGTATGAATACCATCAGCTACTATTAATATAGCCATCAGCGACTCAGTTGTGGCTTTATCCAGCTAATATTTGATTGTATAGTGTTGATTTCTTCCATCAATATCCTTAAGGATTTGAGAGTTGCATCCGTAAAATATATTGGTTTCATCACTGATACACTTCTTAAACATATGAACTAGTACCGCCAAAACACCAAAATCAAGAACTCAGAAAAATCATTCTCAGTTTATGCCCACAAACATAGCCTCAGGTTTTAAGGACTATCACACAGTCATAGCCCAAGTCACAGTTAAGGACATAGGAACTGGCTCATCAATGGATCATAAAGTCTAGAAAAACACCCAATATCCATTAACTAGTCCAAATGTAAACATGGTTGATAAAACCGACACTGATTATTATCAATATATTACGATATCGAAGTTCAAAAAAATGTATAGTCCACCAGAGAAATTTTCACCGCTAAACAATTAAATTGGCAGCCTCTTCGGTGGCTGCATGGTCTAAGGTATCACTCTTGCAGTATGATAGACTGCTGATGACGGGGAGATTGAGGTTCGATCCCTGTTGGGTGTACTGCAATTAATTTTTACTAAATGGTTTTCCACTATCCCTAAAAGGTTGGCTTAGTTCTTAAGTGTTAATCATGAACAGGTAGTAAGACCCCATGTTATAAAAATATAAATTGACATCGATGAGACCAACTTTATGTTCATTCACAAGTTGTGATTAATACATGTCTTGTCAGAGGTGAAGAAAGGGTTTGGTAATCAGATAAATCCGTGCCGGGACCAAAGATTGAACCTCGGACCCCCAGCACAGAAGTCTGACACCTTACCTCTAGTCCGCCAGGTCACCCTATGGATAGTATCAGTTTTTGCAGATTTTAAAGGTAGGTCTATAAACGAGATCACAGGATATATGAGTATTTTCACAGATAGTCTTTTATTTTTAGGTTAAATTGAAAATTACTATTTCTACTTTACCCATTTCAATGCTTTAATTTCAATTTTGATTGATCAATTCTTTGTTTTCTGCCTTAAAAAGATTTCCAGTTAGGTCTAAGTAAGGAAATTACCATAGTATAAATGGACCTTGCTACAGGCAGTAATGTTTGGTTCAACCATGAATTGAGAATCGATTCGTTTGGTATAGCTATTTGTAAAAATCTAAGGTAAATATAGTGGGATATTGAGTTTGACATTACTAAGCGTGAAATATTTTATGCATATTTTTATTTTATTTCTCTCTGAAGATGTTAATATATAGTTGATAGGGCTCTGCAAGTACTCGTGTTCTGAGCTCGTCGCTTAAGCTCGAGATTGAGATCAAAAGTTTTGTAAGCTTCCACTTGATGTACTTAATAATAAATTTTCATAGTTTATTTAACTGAGATATTATTGGCAGTACCAATTATAAATCATTCGGTTGCTTGACAAATTGTTAAAAATAACTTAAATTTTTTATATTAATGACGTAATAGAGCTTTAAAACCACTGTTGACCGGTATATTTATTCAATATTGTCTTCCGTTATGAATTATACTTGATTGAAGGGGTTTTACTTGTGTTGCCATGACAAAGCAATAAAAATAAAAATAGCTAAGAAGATTACTAAATAATTTAATGATTCTTTTTACTATTTTTACCTGGTCCCTTTCTAAAATAATAATTTATGTTAAATTGAATATCAAGAATATATTACAATACTAAATGTTTTCAAACTTAAGATATTTAAAACTCGTATTAATTAATAAGTTTAGCTACAAAACTAGCTCTAGGTTAGTAACTATTTAGTAATAGAATTATGTTGGTTAAACTGTTTAAAAT
This sequence comes from Timema monikensis, assembly GCA_902151445.1. Classification (NCBI taxonomy): domain Eukaryota; kingdom Metazoa; phylum Arthropoda; class Insecta; order Phasmatodea; family Timematidae; genus Timema; species Timema monikensis. The sequence continues at coordinate 16,325 of CABFVZ010003729.1, read as the reverse complement.
AATGTTGATCTTATTTATTGCAATACATATCTTACCAAACTTACCATATTTATATTTAAAAAATATTCACTATTTAATATTGTTTGCTAGAAATATTATTTTAGTGATATTATTTTTAATTTTAAAGTCTCAGCATCAACTTTTATAAGCATTAATAATTGAAATGAAGTAAATTTCTCAATAAAATAAAGAAATGTAAATGGAACAGAAGATGTGATAATGCATGATTACACTAAGGAATAATAATAAATGAAATACAAAACACTTCAAATTTCTTTGTTTATGATTCTTACGTTTTCTTATAAGGTAAATTACGTTACTGAAGCATATTTTGAGGAAATATTAGCTTATTAAAACATCGATTTTGTTAACTTTTTATCAAGACAGTGTAGAAACAAACTACATAATTTAAAGTGTCAGTGAAGGAAGCCAACCTGAAAGGATTGTAAGGTTATGCCTAGATATAAACAAACAACTTCTCTATTTCATCTTACACTTTTACACTTCCCACTTTTTCAAACTTCCGAAGTTGCGCATGGTTTTGAATTTGAGGAAATATTTATTTTTCACATGAAGACAGATTAATGAAAAAGTAATATTCCTGAAAATTCAAACTAATGTAAAACTGTGGAAGTTTTAAATAAGTGGAGAGTGTAAAAGATTAAAAAGATATGAAGAGAAAAGTTTGTTTGGTCCTATCTAGGCCTAACCTAACTATCCTTTAGGTTGGCTTCCTTCACTATCACTTACTTTACATCACTGTACAGAGTTTCTACACTGTTTTGTTAAACATTTCCAAGCCATCACGCCATTATCCATTTTATCAACATTTTTTACAAATAATGTTGGTGTAATTTTAATGTTCTTAAAGACATGAGTGTGAAACCATTCTATTTGTTTTTTATTAGATTTTTATTTGTGTGTTGTTCTTATTTTTAAATTGTTTTATAAGAGTTATTTCTAATTTAAAAACCATTATTTCCATTATTTACTTTTTTTTTCAAAAAGTGTTTACTCTTTATAAAAATGAGTATCTTTCATATTTTGAGAACATGTGTTTTAATATACTTTAATATTTTAAAATCATTAATATAATCGAACTCAGGAGCTTTCAGAAATACTCGACTCGAATGAAAAGACCGAAGCTCGCAGACCCCTAATAGTTAAATATCCAATATGAACAAAGAATGTAGACAATTTTATCCAAGTTCTGTAATGTAACTATTATCATGGAACTGTAGGAATTCCTATATGAAACATATCAAATCAGTAAAACTTAAAGAGGAGAATTTCTAAAATCTCGGGAAGTTTCAAACGCCAGGCATAGGCAATCACTTTGTTGAATATGTCCAAGGAAGAAGAGAATTTGTCATAAAATTTTTCAAAATACATGTTAGAAGGCAATTTGATTACCAGGTGCAAAAGATAACGCAAATATTTCTCGTGACGTAGAGCAAGGTTCTGACCGACAAAAGAACAAACCTTAAAATGGCCACAGTAGAAATGTTTTCATTCAAGAGTGTAGGAAAAGTTTATTTTACGATTAACTTGGCGTGGATAAATAAATAATAAATATAGTAATCATTTTTGAACAAGTCCAGAATACAATAGCTCCGCTTTATTACTAATTTTGTGATGTATTTACTTTATAGAAATAAAATTAAGCATCACTGTGTGATCACTATATGCTTGTAACCTCGTGTTGATGTTGTGTATCCAGAAGCGTGATACCGTTATCTGAACATAAGCCCTAATTTTTTTTAATGAATACTAATTCGACTCTTAATAATAATAATAATAATAATAATATTTAGCACCGCGTCTTACTACCCGTTTGGGTTATACGCTTTGGGGAAGGTTGAAATAGAGGAAGTAAACCCGCATTTGCGTGGAGGGAGAGTGGAAAACCATTTAGGAGAAAACCACCCCCAGCTCACCCGACCGAGATTCGATCCTCGATCTCCCCGTCCTCAGCAGTCGAGCTCAACACAACAAGCGCGTTAGCCAACTACACCACCGAGGCGGGTTAATTCGACTCTTATTGACATAAATAATAACATCGTTTTCAGTATAGAATATCATCACTTTTTTTTAATAAATAACACCACTTTTCCCTTAAGAAAACTCCCATTTTGCATGTCTCTACCTTTGTCTCATTATATCAGTACTCATCAGGAGGGGAATATGAAACACGCAACAACAAAACTTCCAAGAAGAGTAAATCAAAACAGTGAAAGTCACCAAAGGTAGGAGAAGAAGTAAATTGGTAAACAATTATATTATAATTAAAAAGGAACATGCAAAATGAAGATTAAACATATAGGACAAATACAGAGAATGTTATTGCAATAATTAAACGTTACCTAGCCTCAATGAGATGTGGCCATCCAACAAAAATACTCTTGCCCAGCAGCTCAAGGGCCACAGCTTTGACATCTTTCTTGCCTTGATCTGTGATGTTTAGTACAAGGCTGTCATGACGGCTTGGTTGTTGAAAAACCTTCACTTTTGCTTTACGGAATGATGACTGTTGGGTGAACAAACGAGATATAAGTGTCATTTAACTTTGTTCAAGTATTAATAAGTTTGCTATTTTAAAACATGAACACAGTGACTAAACAGCTGAAATGAATAAACTTTGAGCAAAAACACTTGACACAAAAATGTAGGTCTAAAGAAAGTTCATATTTAAACCACAAAATATCAAACTGATTTTCAGGGTACATCCTGCTCCTACTTCAGAAGGAAGCAGAACTATTTTTAAGTTTGACAAATTGTCCTGTGTGTAGGCTTTACTCTTTTATTCTCTTGTCTTTAAATTAAACACTGAAAAGAGGATAGAAGGATAAGGCCTACACGCTTATCAGAAAATTGTAGGCCTCAACGTTCACAACTAAAACACATAATTATGTTATTATTAGCACCGTGTCTTGCCACCTGTTCAGGTTGTATGCACTTACGCTAATGTGTTAATGGTAGGGTGATTGTGAGATGAAATGGAGGACCTACAGTTTAACGTGGGATCCGAACCACGGTGGAGGCCTGCCATTCCACACATGCACAAGATGTGATTAATACAGTCTTGTCAGAGGTGTATCTTAGCATACAGCATAAGGTAACTTTTCTGACATTGTTTGAAAAAAATCTTCAATTTTGACACATTAGTTCTGACATTTCCAGTAAATTATAATGTTCTGTTGGTTAGTTGACAGATTTGTCCTAAAAGTATGTTGAGCTAAGCCCTTTATAAGCATCATAACTAGTCTAAATAAATAATAATTTAATTCAAAATTAGAAACATTTTTTTCTCTTTGTTTTGTAGCAGACTTAAAGGTGGGGGAGGGGAGTGTTTTACAGCCTGTGATGAGAGAAACAGTTGGAAAGCACAAGACTCATTGTGCTCTGTCTATCAACGGTTATTTGTTAGGTTCAGCAAGTGAGAGAGCTTGAAATATTTAGAGAAGGACATATTATATATTCTACTCTATCATATTTTGGAGCATGGAAATTACCAGTATTAGCATCTGTTGTTAGCAACCAAACAAAGAGTAGAGATTACAGGGGTGTTAAACTAAGTAACTTTTAAGAGATTTCAAACCTAGAGAACATTTAAGAAGGGTAAGAAATTATTTTTTATTTTATTATTTATTCAATCATCTTCCAATAGTTGAAATAAAACAACATTTTCAAAAGAGATTAACAAATTAAATCAATTTTCATTAAAACTGTATTATGATTAACTATCCATATTTGATTTATATTAGTCAATATTTATTCAAAATTGTTCTATTTTATTTGATAAAAATACTATTTGCACACTCCTATCTATGTTAATGCGTTTTTATGATGTCATGGTATTTTATTATTTATATTACGTCTAACAATGTCCAGTCTTTAACAAGTCTTGCCATATTAGTTTAAAAATCAATAGATATGTTTAATATAAAATTATTCTAAGGCATAATTTTTATAATTTCCCATTCCCATCTTGATCTCAATATTTTGACTCAAATCCTGTCAGGATAAAAAAAAAAGTAATTCTTGTCCACCCCTATTTAAATGTAAAAACAATAAATGTCAAATAACTATTAACATTAGTATTTTAAGATATTAATAAAAAAAATTCCAATCATAGCTATTACATTGCATATCTTTTAGGTTTACAGATGAACCAATTTTTCAATCCAAGCCAATAGTAAAACAGGAATAAACACATTTATTTAGATGGGCTCTTGGTTAGAGTTTTAATTTTCATTAAATAAATAAGAGCGACATTTTATTGGTTACCGTATAAGGGATGTGTTTGAGGGTAGGGAACCCTGGGAAGAAGACATCCAGTTTCACTCCTGGACACAGCCCTTTCACCAGCTTGCTCCTGTCAACATAGATCTCCTCTCGATATACCTTCACCATCTTGGCGTGGTTGTTGGTAAGAGCAGGGAAATACCCCGGTGATTCATAGCTACCTGTAAAATCGTAAATATTAGTTACATCCATCTGGGGAAGATAGGCTCAAAATTACTTAGTTTATAAAAAATAGTTATTTATGGAAAACCTATTTTTCTCTTTTTGTAGTAAATTTGGTTACATCTAACATTTACAAGTGTGCACAACCTCTAGACTGCAAGGTCCCAAGTGAACCACCTGACTTGACAAACCGCCTCTGTACGGCGATGTATTTTCACGCTAACCAGGTTCCGGGATTATACAAGAAAGACACAATTACTGCTTCAGTGCTTTCCTGATTATTTATTATTGTCGCATTGTACAAAATATAAAACATTAAATTGCTATCCCTCCCCACATGTCCACCAAGAGGTTGTCTCCGTGAACTAGCGGCAAAGGCAGGCGCTCCGCTATTCCGTCTAGTCCACTCAACTTTCTTAATAAAAGTAGCCGAGCTCGAACCGCCAACCCTCCAAGCCATGCTGCACAACACTACCCACGCTAGCGCCATCTGTAGGTGACGTCATGACAGATCGAACTAAAATTAACTTGGTGCCGTACACAAGGCACACAATGAATATAAAAGACAAGGAAAGTAGAGGCCATAGAAATGAAGTTTGTGGGGAGCATTAGCTGTCATGAGGAGAAACAGGATTAGGAATTAAGTTTTCTGGGAAAGAGTGGGAGAGTACATGAAATAATAGATGAAGCAAGGCTAAAATGGTATGTTCATGCAATGAGAATGGAAAAGGAAATAATACCAAAAAGAATAATGGATGTGAAGTGCAGTATGTAATTTAATGAATGCAAGGGAGACCAAGAAAGAGAAGGGTGGAGCAGAAATCTAACAAAAGTGTGTGAGTGAAAGGAGAAGAATGGAAGTGATTAAAGGTGCATTGACATAGTACGAGTGTACCAGAATAAGTCAACTTGTACAGTTTTAAGAGCAGCACTCCCATACTACTCATAGTGTGTAAACACCCGATGCTAGTATGCTTGCGAGTCAGCTCGAATCTTTCAAGTAAGATGGTTGTATTCCAATTGATTATGCTGATGATTTGATTATATATGGGGAGAAAGGGGTACGGGGAGGATATAAAAGGAACCAACACCATATGGCTTTTACAGTGAAAAGGAGAAAACAGTTCAAACTTGGCCTTGCTGCCACTGAATAAAAAGGTGATGTTTGCTCCCGAATAAAATCGCTTAACCTAGATTTCATTCTCTCAGACTTTATTAGGAGTGAGTGTGAAACACACAAAGCAACTTTCTAAAAGAGCTACTATTGTAAAAAACATAATATCTTTGTTTCATTTTATTTGTTCCGATTTATCTAACCTAGAATTTCTTACATGTCAAAGAAAACACCAAACAAATTAATTTATCTACCGAGATCTTCCAGTGTATAGCTGTACTCAAGCATTGGCCCAGGTGTATTCCGTTGAATTTCATCAGGACTCAGGCATTCATTACAAGGTGCCATGGCTTTCAAAAGTTGATCCTAGAAAAATAAAATGAAATCGAAATTTTTTAGAACTTAATAAATGACTTCTGTACTGAACTGCAAGTAAGAAAATAGTGGAAAGAACTTAACTTCCAATATAATGTCAGAGTGTAAAAACAAATAAAAATTAAAAATATAATCATGTGGTTTGGTTATTGAACAAGTGAAACAAGTTCTCTGTTTGAATTTCAATGATCTGTATTTGTTTCTCTGTGTATGTTGTATATGTCTCATTATAGTGTCTGAACGCATTAACCGATTGAATTAAAACCTGGTACAATTGTTCTTTGTACCTTTTTACAGATCAAGTTTGTTAGGAAAGAAAATCGAATAAAGGGTTAGGGAGATACTATTATGTGTATAAAAACACAGCTTCTAGCATTAATTATTATAATATGTATTTCCTTGAAAGCTTATATGGCTAAAAATTTGTAAATTGGTTCAACTACCGTAGGGAAATTAAACAAAATTTAACATTTTATTAATTCTTTTAGAAGGGGTGGCAGATAACTGTAGCAAACAACATGGTCCTTTTGAACTATTGATTGGTGACGGGAAAGCAGATTTCTTGTTGGGTGGAAAGGAGACAGGGTCTTTGGGTTGGTCGTGTTTGAAAGGACTGTCTGTGGTGACTCTTAAGCCTGATTTACACTGTGGGTGCAAGTTAAAGATTACACAGTAAGTCAGTAGCTGATCTTCTAACTGGGTGGACAGCCACTGGACTCTTTTGTACTGACCCCTAGCTGTTACACGAGGTATTATGAGGTCTAGTGGTCAAAGTTACTGGTTATAGATCCAGAAGTTTTAGGTTCAATCATTGGCGCTTTCAGAAATGTATCTGTGAAGCAGCGGGTCTGGAACAGGTTCAAACCCAGCCTCATGAAGCCAAATGAGGAGCTACTTGAATAAAGAATCAGCAGCCCTGGTTTAGAAAACTAAGATTAACGGCTGAAGGGTGCGTTGTGCAAACCGCATGACACCCTCTATCTGCAAATATTGGCACTATCATCATTAATGGCAGTAGTCGTTCAGTCAGTATAGCTTGCTTTTGGACCTAAACCATGGAATTGTTTTTTTTTTTTTAAGTCAGTGGCACAGTTAAAAGCATCGTTATTTGAGAGTTAACAATGTCTTAAAAACATAAATTCATTAAAATTACTTGTTCTCTGTACATATATATTATCTTTGTACTTTGATGATCACTCCACTTTCACAACACCACAAAAAAAAACTATAGTAAAAGTGTTGATAAAGTGAAAAACACCAACAACAAATTCAACCACGTGCGTTACTGTCTAGTGTCTGGTCATCTACTGACCCGTGCGCTCGGACGACAGCGACTTGATTATTCGCACGGTGGGGGAAGGCCAGTGGTCAGTGAAATCCACATATTTTGAGTATCTGGCTAACTTGCAGAGTCAGTAACTCAAATGAACTGTTTACACAAATCTAGTAGTTGACCCTCAGCTAACGGCGGCTGTATCAATTCTAAGGCCAACACGCGCCAGCTGCTTGCCAGTGAGACAGTGTGTGTGTGAGAGAGAGATTGCTAGAGGGTATATTTCAAGGTCAACACATTATGAGCAACAGACTAAAAAAAGTGTGAAAGACTGAAAGGGTAAATTTAAGGGGTGACAATAACTAAAAATCAAAACACTGGTTCATGGCTACTGGTTTGCTCAGATAATGAATGTTAAACCTCAATTACTTATTTTAAAAATATTGATTTCTATATTTAATTACTTGAGCCCAATTTATTTTGTCATCTATCACTATTGTTTGGTTAAAGTATTAACATAAAATATAAATAATAATAATTGTTGGCTACTCTTTATGGAAAAGATGTAAACAAGTAAACAAAATTTTAATCTTTTAATAACTTTGTGCTAATAAGAGAGTGTAGAAACACTGTATGAAAATATCTTAAATTAGAATTAAACATTTTTACAAGTAATTACGCAGCCGGTACATAATAAATCAATTACCTTAATTATGCTAGATATAAACACTCACATTCTATATAATGTTTAATATACACATACAAAATACATAATCTACATACATGAAAAAACAAGAATAATTTATCCACAAAATATAAAAATTGGAAAAATTAAGGTATGAAAATTGCAGGCTTAAATCATTTAGCATGTGCAGCAATGCATGAAAGTTTATCCCTTCCATGCTGGGTCACACGTGATTACATTGTCATACAGAAGTGATAAAAGAGGAAACTCGCTCACCAGTCCAGAATTCCCCGGTTTTTCCTTTACTATGCGTTACTTTATTAGACATTATTCGTGATTTAATTAGGTTTGAGAAAAGTGCAAAATAGAACAAATTAGCAATGACTAGGCTTTGAACTATCCAAATATTTACATCTAAAATTTGAAATAAATGCTTTTTAAATCATTCAAATGAATAGGAATTTCATGGGGAGTAATGGAGGGTTCAAGCTATCCGATTTTTTGGATAAACCAATGTCAAATTAACCGATCCTATTATATATATCAAAGAGGTCAAAAGACTCAACTACCTTGTACTTGCCTTTCCCCCTTTTTGAAATAATTGCCACATCATGTTAAGTTTTTTTAATTATGACTATATCTTTTGTTTGTTAATATTTTCACTAAGAATGTAATGAACCAAAAGTTGTGTATTTCTAAAAATGTATGTTTGTTGTTTTGTACATTACCTTTGTAATATTGTAAATTGGAGTGGACGCTCGGGAAGGAAATGCCTGAAAGTCAGGCCAAGTCTTACCATATTAGTTTAAAAATCAATATATATTTGTAATCTAAAATCATATTAAAGAGTCATTTTTATAATTTTTCATTCTCGTTTCGATCCAAATATTTTGACTCATTTCCTGTATATGCCTAGTTGTAAAGAAAATAGACCAAAAGATCGGCATCAGCCTAGTCGACAAAAGGGCTGATCAGCCTAGTCGACAAAAGGGCTGATCAGCCTAGCCCTAATTTAATAAAGATGTCTATAGTCTGCCGATTTATAAAATATGTGCCCCATTATGAGTGTGCAAAGATTTGTAAGCTTTGACTTTACTTTGTAGATTTGAATATAACCTTCTTTAAATTATATAAAATACCTAAATTTATATAATTATGGAAAATAATATTTTTTTTTTCCGACAAAAACCTTTAATTAAATATGTGAATTTTGATTAGGCTTTGGAAATAGTTTAAATACTGTAATTCAATTCGGCTTCATCTCCCTTCTAATTGAAAAGATGGATTTCACACATCCCTAATGACCTGTTCCTTGATATATATTAAATGTCAAAAAAAGAAGCATTTCTTTGATAGGCATTGAAAACCAACCACAGTAGCCCCATGGATTCTTTGGTGCTGACTGACAGCTCACAGCTGACTTCTGACAGTCAACATTTAGGTGTATACCTAAATGTTTACTGTCAGAAGTCACAGCTGCTAAACACATGTTTTTGCAGATCATATGGTTCGGCGTAGGGATACATAATTTGGTCTGGTAACTTTCAAAGCTGTCAGCTGTCAGCCAGCACCAAAGAAGCCACGGGGCTACTGTAAATGTTCCGAGATAAAAAAAAGCTATGCACATAGCATATAAATAAGTTGGATTAACTTTTAATTTTCTATGGACTACATTTACCGATGGTTAAGCATCAATATGCCATATTGAAATGAGAGCCGCAAAATCTCTAGAGAAAACAAGTACCTCTTCAATGAAAGGGATGATCACAACAGCTTCCCACTCCTGTTTCTTGCCATTAAGATCAGTCTTGAAGTCGGTGGGATAGTAGCTGATAATAGGAGAGTCTGCATTGACCATTAAATCTTGGTATGGTTCTGGGAGTAGCTTCTTACTAGAAACCAAATTATCTCAATAAGGAAAATATCTATTCACCATTTGAGGTATGTATTGTCATATAAGGAAGAAAGTACAAGAAATAGATAGATAATAATAATAATATTTAGCACCGCGTCTTACTACCCTTTCGGGTTATACGCAAAATAGATAGAAAACATATAAACGGGAACAAACACAATATGAGTTTTAAAGTGAAATGAGCACAGTTCACACTTAACATTGCTGCCCCTGGACAAAGAGGTAATGGATGCTACTAGAAGAACAAAGTTAGTACTTACTTAGCACCGCATCTTACTATACGCTTAAGTACTAATTATGTTGATGGGCTAGGAATTGGGAAGGTTGAATATATAGGAAGTGAACCCACATTTGTGTGGAGGAAGAGTGGAAAACTATTTAGGAAAAACCCCCCCAGTTCACCCGAGCAAGATTCGAACCTCAATCTCCCCATCCTCGGCAGTCTGGCTCAACACGAAACTAATGTGTTAGCCAACTACGCCTCCGAGGTGGGTCAAAATTAGTAACTAACAATTTATTATGTATTATTATTATTATGGTTAAAATTAAGAGGGACAGCCAGAAACTTTACCTTAAAGATGTGGGATTAGAAAATGTCTAGATAAAACATTAAAAAGCACACAAACACAAGTCAAAGTATGTGTTTTACATAGTGAAGTCTTCTCTTTTTTTCCATCACTTGTTTAATAAAGCTGATGGTGTTGAAATTAGGCCTGTGCAGGAATGACATTTTGACTTGGGGAAATTTTCGTATTCACTAAAATTACTTGTAAAACAATTTATTGCCCAATTCATAATTTTTCAATACATTAAGTTATTAATTAGAGATGTAACGATTCAGTAAAACCGATTACCGAGTGTTTAAAATAATGGTTCATGTTACAAATATTTAGCTCGATTAACCACTACTATCGATTATTAATTAATAACTATTGGGAAATATGTTTAAGAGTTATTGTAATTAATACAGAAAGATTGTTTGGATACAAAAATATATTTTACGCATAACTGGCTAAAGTTGGAACTAGATTGTTAGTTTTATCAACAGTATGAACTTATATTTTTTTATCTGGCTATGTAATCTTTGCATAGCTCACAGCCCAGATGCAGTGTGTATGTAAGTTTTTTTTTTTTTTNTTTTTTTTTTTTTTTTTTTTTGCAATTTTGATCATTAAACTACTAATTAGAAAATGTTGATATAAATTTTACTTAAAAAAACAATTAATAAACATAATAATCGCTGACTATGATTAATTGCCAATGCACTGATAATCACCCGATAACGATTCATCGATATCCGCATCGGTACACACCTATTATTAATATCACAGTTTACAATTCAATTATTAAAGAGTTTTTCATATGAATATTTATTTATATTGTACATAACAGAGCAGAATGGCAATAATTAGACATAAAGTGGGTAGTTTATATGTAAGTATTTTTGTGTCGACAAAGTTTTCTAATTGTCGAAGCCAGAATTATTTTCGAAGCTAAGTCAAAGCTGATACTTGTTTCTAAGCTTCACATACCTCTAATTTGAAAGGGGAAATCTAGGGATTTGTAAGTACTTGAATTAAGGTTTCAAGCAAGCTTTAAACAAACACTCGAGATTTAAATAGATACTTAAGCTGAGGCTTCACAAATTTATGAATTAGGAAACTTAGAGCTCCTTGAAAAGGATTATTTCTTTGCTACGTATTGTGTCTGTTTGTGAAATGTGAAGCTTAGAAACACGTAGGGAGGGAGTTACAAGATAACTAGAACACAAAGATCTGGTTGAGCACATCTATAATTTGTGGAAACTTAAGTAAAATGGTATAGGAACTAGAAATGAACACAATGAAAAATTACCCTTTTCTGAATTTTTGCCCTTTAGTTGAATATCAGAACTTTCATTAACTGGGATCTGACAAAGGTATCGAAAATAGTGATATTAAGATTGGTTTTCAATTCTGATACCGGTAAAATAACAAGGCTAACAAAGTATCGAGAAATTGAGTTTAGCATTCCCATTTATTAGTGAAATTCAATAACTAAATGAGACATAATGTTCTTTACCTGGCTGCAGGTAAAACTGCCAACAGCTGCTCAAATGGCCTGAAAGGTTTGGCCAGGTCAAACTCTAGTTTCAGGTCAGCAAAGTTCTTAATGTCGGAAATGTATGGGGCGTAGTTGTGAGGGTAGTACCACGACCAAGAACAGACTCCGTTGTAATAGTAATTCAGGTTCCACTGGATAGCTCGCACATAGCCCTCTGCCTGTGATCGAAGGACCTCACTGCAAACACACAAATAAAATATTATGATTATAAAAATAATCTTTAAAAGCACACATTTTTTCCCCCTTCTAAACTGCCTACATCTATGAGATTAGAATAGTTCCAAATTTAACAACAGCATGAGTCTGGGAATTTTTCTCCCTTCCGCCATTTAGTTAAGAATAGAAGACAAAGTATATTAAATCTATTTTAATGAATGACTTGTTTTTGTGCGATGGCTAAGTTGGGACCATGGAATTCTTGACTCTTTAAGAATGTTTGAATACAAGGATTTGAGAGAATACCGAATTCAAATTTTATATATATGTACACATGCATGGAAATTTTTTGAATTTTGAAAATATAAGTATTAAATTCAAAAATAAAAAAATATGTATGTGTGTGTATATGTATATACATATAACTTACATAGAATTTTTTTGAATTTAGAATATATAAATATCGAGTTCAAAATTCAAATATATACATTGTTGCACCCTTCCCCTTCTCTTCATGTTAAGTGTTAATGGGCCCAAATTTTGTCAGGCTGTGTTACGAACGAGGATAGGAGGGGGTGAGTGGATATATGATTGTGTGGGCTCATGATTGACATTCGACATGGTCTTTATGGTTTTTATTAGTACTATCATGTCTATTACAAATGTGATGTTGATAGTGATATTGAAAATATAAAAGAACTTGAAAGATTATTTGGAAGCTTGTGACAAAACAAAGTATTGCTAGAAATAACCAACTGACCTCTAGGTGATCCTACACATTCTCCGAACCCCGGTACTCTGGGCTCGAGCGGTAGCCCTCAACTACAAGTACCGATGTGCCTGCGTCCTAACCCGCGTAGCCCCCAAAATGGGCAGAGTGATACCCTGGACTCAATGGTGAATAGTCAGCTTTGATAGTTTGCCACACCATTCTTTATTCTGCCGCCCGGCTTGGTTTCCCCCTCTGGAATGCTGACACTGTTTATGTGGTCAGAGCCTCCATTTGTTTACTAGCTAATCATAACTTTATGCAGTACTCGTTTTGTCATTCACAATCCGAAACACTACAATATTACACAAACACACGTTCCAATTTAGGCTGTGTGGTTACAATATACTTTTTGGATTTTGAAATCAATATTTTTTCAAATTCTTGCATCTATAATAATATACTTAAAGATTTGAGAATCCCATGGTCTTGAAACTAGCAGGATGGAAAAGGAACAAACAAAATATGGCTTTTACAATGAAAAGAACACTGTTCACACTTACACATTGCTTCCATTGGAGAAAGAGTTAATGGCTGCCTCTTGAAGAAAATCAAATGTTACTGACCAATCACTCATTCTATCGGGACTCATAAGAAGGGTGTGTGAAACTTGCAATGCAACTTCCTACACACTTTTCTTGTACCTTCTTCCAAATATAACAAAATACCTCAAAAAGTTTTTTTTTTAGCACCGCGTCTTACTACCCATTCGGGTTATACGCTTAAGTACTAATTACACTAATGGATTAGGAATTGGGATGGTTGAATTAAAGGAAGTGAACCCGCATTTGCGTTGAGGGAGAGTGGAAAACCATTACCTCAAAAAGTGAAAAAAGTTTTACTTAAAGAGATGATTTGTTTTGATTAAAATTTATACCTCTGTTAGAGATCAGTTAAAACATCTTATATAGATTTGAAAAAAAACACTAGATTTTATAAATACAGATTTTGCAACACCTAACACAAAAATAATATCAATTGTGGAGGGGAGGTGATCTCTCTTTTTGTAATATCCTATGAATTTGTTTTACAAGTTAATATTTTCTGCATTTTGATAACTACATTTTAAACAACACTTTAAAAATTATATAATTAATTAATCAGTTTCACCATACAGGAACCAAATTATTATTTTATTTATTTCAACATTTAGGAGGGAAAAAAAATCACTATTCAATTTGTATTAATTGGTATTTATTTAAAATCATTTGATTCGAAAAAAAAAATGCTATTCACACACCCCTAATTATGAAATTACTTATAAAGCATAAAAACTGTCTCTAATAGTAAAAAAATAAAAAATAATGGAGGGCTTTAGATGACCCACAGGCCACACTTGGTGAACCGATATCCTGTTTTATTAAAATTTAACATACCCATTGACCTTCTCGTACTCGAGTTTATTCATGTAGTAGTTCCTTTTATGCTGAGAAAATTCGTCCATGAGCATTCCATCATCATCTCTGTCATCTTCAGAATCGGTGGAATCAGAATCACTGGATAGTGAAGAAGTGTCAATCTACATACAAAGTAAATTGTTCAAATTAAAAGAAATGTATTAACATTATAGGTTTTTTAAGGATGGGACAATGGTATTCCAAAAAACTTTTAGGATTCTTGAGATTGAAGAAAATATAAAATTTGAAATTCGAAAAAACTAAAAATTTAGATCAAATAAAATATCAAATTTGAGATTTGAAAATAATAAAATTGTTTTTATCAAAATTTTTAATTGAAATATGTTTTATAACTCCTATACTTCTTATTGGTGGCTAAGCACCAACATAATTATGGTAAAAAAGATTTCAACAATCAGACACCAGACAATTAATTTAACACTCAACTATATTTAAAAATGTTATAATGAATGCATTTTAGCAAAAAATGTTAAATCTTTAGTTACTAGTTATATTTTCTTCTGTTATATTCTTATTTTCTCATATATTTAAAAAAAATCAGTATTCAAAGGTAAAATGAAAATTCAAGATTCGTAAAATAATGGATTTACACATCTCTATTTTATTTGTTTTTATTTATCTTTTAACATATTAGTATTATTCCCAAAATAATAATTTGACATGGCAACCAAATCCAGTCCGACAGATTAGTTCAGTCGATAGCGTGTATGTCTACTGAGCTAAGTGTCCCGAGTTTGATTCCTGGCATGGCCGAAAATGTATCATTGATGAAAATATGGGTATACCCTTTCACAGTGATGAATTAATGGCTGGGGACTGGTTGTTGTGTCTGTCCTAGTCTTAAGTTATATTATAAAGTATACGAAGCTATGACAGGCCTAGCAAGCCGCTAGTGTAAAATATATGGCTTGAATAAAAAACTGAGCCACGCCACAGGCCGGGAAGAGTAATGGATGTAAAAAAAATCAAATCCACATGTGGCATTGTCTGTATATTTTTTTGTTAATAAATTTACCCTCATTACTATTAATGAGCTAATCTAAGCTATAAGGATAAAGAGGCTAGTTTATAGAAAGTGTACCCACATTAAAAAAGTGAGAGAATGTAAAAAATAAAGGTGGTGAATCACATTTATAGAACATCCGTCACTGCATCTGAGAGAGATTTGATCCTGAGCCTCTCTGTATATATAAATACCATTTATTGTGAGCTTGACACCTTAGACTGTGTGAACACTTGTGCAGGAAGTCTGATTAGTCTTACTAAAAATAAAGTTATGATTTGAACTGATAACTAAGAATTTGGGAATCAAGTTTCACTTGAATAAATCGCATACATCTTACACACAAAGTTAGAACAGTGAAAACTGTTATTGGTTCTACTACTAGAAACTTACCAATTCTTTAGATTCTCTCACAAGTTTTTCAAGTGATGTCTCTGGCGGAGAAGGGTTGGCACCATTTTCTTTGATTTGTTTCTTGTACTTGAATGAAAAATAATGTTTTGTTAATGATATGTTAAAAAAAAAACAAGATAAATAAAAGTTTTTTTAAATACTTTAGATCCACTGTGTATTGAAAAAGGACGATAGTTTGGGAATGTACAACCATTTGTCTGCAAAGAGCAAACCGTATTAAAACCACCCCCCAAAACATCCAGTTTAGATTGAACACTAAAATCAGTCATGACCAACATTGTTGTTATTATAATTTAAAGAATCATCATCATCAACTGTTTCCAGTTTGTGGCCTATTCAGTTTAGTAAAATGTAGAGTTGGGTCGAATCCACTATTTCTCGAATCCGAATCCACATTTTATTTTCGAATCTCGAATCTGAATCCTAGCAAATTGTTAGAAATTTTAATGATCTACAAATAGACCTACATAACACAATATAGACCTAAGTTGTAAATTAAGATTAATTTCAATCATGCTTTCAATTTTAATTAACCCCAACCACCCTTAAACAATTTAGACTCATATTATTGTTTAAAAATCAAATCAATCAAAATTTGAATGTCTTTCATCTAATTTTAAAAGTGTTGATAGA
>CABFVZ010003728.1:0-66643 GCA_902151445.1 Timema monikensis | reverse complement strand
CAATAGCAAATACACTTTTACAGGTCATAGGGTAGGCAATTTATCTCCCTCCAACAGGTTCACAATATTTAGACATGGAATAAACAAACAAATACATAAATAAATAAATAAAACCAAAACATGGAAAAAAATAAACAAATAAATAACCAAACAATTAAATTTAGAATTAATAGTTGAATCTTACCTTTATTGGTATATTAGTGCAATCCTTCTGTCACCTTTCTGAATGAATTTGTCGATAACAGCGTCGTAGAATGATTTTTGACTCTACAGTTAATCTAGCAATCCTTTTTAAACTGATAACAGAGAAAGTGTGGAGAGCCTATTCTCACACTGGGTGTTACTCACAGTCGTCTTAATACGTTTCAAACAATAGAAGGTGCGCTCAACATGGGATGTGCTTACTGATATTGTTGATATCAAACAACACAATTTATATGTTTCTTTGAACGCTTTTGATTTGCTAAGTCTGTTTCTTCCAGGAACTTCTTAATTTCAGTCACAGTCTTATCTGAAAAGTCTGATAGTCTTAAACTGACACTAATTCACTCCTAAAAATTTCTAAAATTGAAAAGACTACCATCGCTTGACTTAAGTGACAAAAATAAACTTTCAGGAAATCGAGATTTTTGTGGTGCGAGCTATATTTGTAAAAACGTTTATTTGTGTAGATAATTATTCCAAGTATACTTTCCATGGTATGAAATAAATTTGTATACACTTTTATTTTAGGTAAATAAATATTCCAAGTATACTTTAGATGGTATGAGTGAGATATATTTGTATACATTTTGATTTGTGTAAATAAATATTAAAATTATACTTTTAATGTTGCGAGATATATTTGTAAAGCTTTTATTTGTGTGAATAAATATTACAAATATACTTTATTGTGGTGCGAGCTATATTTGTAAAAAATTGTATTTGTGTAAATAAATATTCGAAGTATACTTTTCATGGCATGAGCCATATTTTTAAAACTTTTATTTTTGTGTAGGTAAATAGATATTCCAAGTATACTATTCATGGTGTGAGATATATTTGTAAATAAAGATTACAAGTATACTTTTCAGGATGTGAGATATATTTGTAAAAACTTTTAATTGTGTAAATAAATATTCCTTGTATACTTTTCATGGTTGTAAAAACTTTTATTTGTGTAAATAAATATTACATGTTTACTTTTCATGGTACGAGCAACTTTTATTTGTGTGAATAAATAATATAAAAATCGTTATGTTTGTGCTTTAACGTTTACACCCTCCATCACTTCTATCCTATACATACAAGTTCATTTAGCTTATAAGCTCAGCCTCAAGCATTATGGACAAGTTGAAACATCTATTTTCGACAATAATATGGCTCTAGAAAGTCACATTTTGTAGCTGAATTTATCCGTCACTTGGACACAATGTGTGACGTTAAATTTGATAAAATCACTTGGTATTATGCTTTATGGCAACCGAGATTCAAACTAGACGGGTCAAGTCCCCACGTCATATTCTGTAAGGGTTTGCCGGAAATGGATGACACCTGTAATGACTCTCCACAGCTGATTATCCTGGACGACCTGATGCGTGAAGCCAACGAAGTGGTCATCGATCTTTTCACCAAAGGATGCCACCATCAAAATATTAGCGTTATGTACCGTACACAAAATATATTCCACCAGGGCAAGAGCTAATGAGATCTTTACTTAAACTCACATTATATCGTGCTTTTTAAAAATCCCCGGGTTAAAGCTCAGATTCAACACTTTGCATGTCAAGATTGTCCTGAAAAACCCCGAGTTTTAAAAGAGGCTTACACTGATGCTTCAAGTACTCCCCACGGGTATATATTGTTAGATTTCAAGCAAGGTACACCCAAATGGTTCCGATTTAGAACCAGCACAAATGTCGGGTGCTGCGTGTACCTACTACGCAAAAGCTATAAAAATATCGACACATCACTATTACAGATCATTTCATAACCATGAGTCACAAATTGCTGAAGCAAGCCCCTATGCTGAGTGCGATGCATCGCATGAACCCGCAGAAACGAGTCGCCTTGTTGAAAACGGCAGACAAGAAACTGATTGACTATTTGCGAGTGTGACTACCACACTTTAAAAGGTTGGGTGCCGTTGAAAAATGTACAGAAGACAAAGTTACGTGCTCAGAAGCAGGTGTTGCGCAAGCTGGTCAAACGAGGAGAGTGCTGAAAGAAGAAGAAAAAATAACTACTCGTTCATAAAGGAGGAGCGTTCCTGGCCTTACCTTTAGTACCATTATTTAGTGGTGTCCTAGGTTCCTTATTCAACAAGTATATAATGGAACACACACAAAATCTGATATTGGTGTCTCCGGAAATATTACATCGTTACGAGCAACCCCACCAACGAGTGTCATCGGCCACAAATCTAGTGTTCTCCAAGCTGGACAAGGAAATGGAATAAAATCTTCGCTTCAAAACTTGACGACAAGTATAAATGGACTTTATACCAACAAGTGTTACAGCGCTATCTGCACTTTAGCCAACACCCTCCCCACCTGAAAATACCACCACCACAACAACCTTGAAGTGTCTGTACGTCCCATCCCTAAATATTATACCCGTACAGGCACGTAAAAAACCTTAACTTTTACTAGAACATAATATTTCCCGAGGCGGTGTCTCTTGGGACTAAAAACGAGGATGTGAGTATTCACTATACGCCTCTCCGTGGATCCAATATTGTGGATTTAGTCAACGATCTGGTCAGAACAAGAAGATAGAGTGAGACATCGGGGTTGCGTGAGTTTTTCACGATGCTTAAAAAAATAAACGTCTTGAAAGAATTTATTGAAAATCCAAAACGTTTGGTGCCCATTAAAGATCCGACGCAAGTACCCCATCCATTTACACCGTCGCAATGCCCTAAGATGAAAAACTGAAAATGGTGGAAGAAAACGGGTGGCTGCCGTTCCGAGCTTAATGGACCGTTTAGCTGACATCTACTACGACCCTGCTCATCCTGCAGGGTTTTCAGGGGCGGCGTCGCTCATAAAGGCGTCCAAGAAAGATCCCGACAAAGTAATAGAATGGCTTCGTGCGCAGGACGCTTGTACTCTACAAAAACTAGTGATAAAAAGTTTCCACGCAACAAGTACGTGATGTCAAACATTGAAGATCTCTGGCAATTCGATTTCAACGATATGCGAAGCCTTGGAAAATACAACGATGGTTCCGTGTACTTGCTCACCATCATCGACGCATTTAGCAAGATAGACTGGGCGAGGACAATTCCATCCAAGACTGGGAGCATCGGTAGAGTCGTCTTTCGGGACATTTTCAATTAGATTGGCCGTAAACCTCTAAGTTTATAGACGGACAAGGGAACAGAGTTCACGGCACGTCAACTCCGGAAATTTCTCAATCAAGAAAGCGTGTATTACTACACCAATCATAATCCGGACGTGAAGGCAAGTATCGTGGAACGATTCAATACAACTCTGAAAGGGCGGATGTGGCAATACTTTACCAAAAATTACAAGTATCGGTATGTGGACGTCCTCCAAGATTTTGTTGACGCTTACAACAGCACAAAACATTCCAGTATCAAGATGGCGCTTGCCAACGTTTCAGAAACATATGTGCTTCAAGTCAGAAATAATCTGTACGGCAAACGGCGTCCAAAGTCGAATATTAAGCCAAAAATTAAAGTCGGGGACATGTTGCGGATTAGCAAATCCAAAATGATGTTTGAAAAGGACAACAAAAGCAATTGGAGCGAAGAAATTTTCAAAGTCAGCAGTGTCGTGTTGCGACAACCAGTCTCTACAGAGGGACCGATCTTGATGGCGAGGAAATGGAGGGGACGTTTTACGAACTCAAATTGCAACGCGTACGTCTTTCCGATAGTATCAAATTTGATAAAATATTAAGTGTCAAGGCTAAAGGGTAAAGGTGGCAGAAAGAAAGTGTATGCACAGTGGAAAGGTTACCCTGCCAAGTTTAATTCTTGTATTCCTGCCAGTCACGTCAGCGCCCTAACATGAAGGACCAGTTTTACATCACTTTGACGAGCGACAGCTCTATGGGATATTTCCTGAAAAATACCCTCGCTAATTTCACCACTTAATTACCCTAACTTCTTACACTTGACGGCCAGTGGGAAGTCGCACTTGCCGAATTCCAATATCCGGACCGTACACGAGGGCCAAAATATATGATGGTACAACTAGGTGGACGCTAACGGCGCAGAACAAATATTAAAGGATCACATCCCTTCTGGAAACTATAGCACTATTCAGTTCAAAGCCCTAAACGAAGCAGAGGCGTTTAAAGGGGATTCCGGAGTTGTATTCAAGTACACATACACCCCCTCTCAAAAAAAATTGGACGTTGTTACTTCTTCACCAAATATACAGCTGCTGACTCTATCAAGTCAACCAAATCTACAGATCGGTTTCGATCATCATATTAGTCTGATCCAAGTCCAAAGGTCACCGTACGCCACCAACATTCAACTAGGCTTGCCCTCGAAAATGTACATCTACATGTATATCGTCAATCCTCAGCCCGTGGGTGATATTGTGGCACCGCTTTTACGTATCGTCGGTATCAACAACGCAAACTATCTCTATGGCACACATAAGACAGTTAGCTATGATCCTTTGCACTACATGCCCATACTTATAAGGGAAATTGAAAGCCTGTAAATCAATTTAAGAACAGACACTGGTGAACCAGTACCATTCGAGTTTGGAAAAGCGTGCGTGAAACTTCATTTTCAACACTGCTCAACATGAATTGTCCCTACCAAAGATACTACGTCAACCAGGCTGGAACAGGAATATATTCAATCTACCACGGTGTTCCCTATCAATGCGGGAACGGAATAGAAATTTTTTCAGTGGTATTTACAAGAGCGTCGTACCGTTGCTAAGAAGCGGCGCTAAAGCCATTGGAACACAAGCGCTTCATACGAGTATCGACGTGCTCTCCGACGTTGCCAATCAACGTCTTCCTTTCAAAGAGGCCTACGGCAGGGTGTCGGCGAGGCTAGATCGATGCTGAAACGCAAGGTGGAGCAGAAGATCAACACACTGATGACTGACTCAGGCTATAAAGGGCGTCGTAAGAAGCCCCAACGTCAGTTTTATGTCGTTGCCCGACGTAAAATGTCAAGAAAGAAGTGATAGATATTTTCATTTGAAATATCATTTCTACACCACCAGTCCTGCGAGTGTGCCAGCAGTGAACTCGATCTATTTTCCATCCCACCCACGCAAACCGTCTTGAAAGTGGACAATGGCTCCATTACAAACCTGTCTCTTCTTTCACCGATGATTCGTCTATCGAATTTACCGTTACCGGTCAAGGCGAGTTCTATATCGATCTTTCTCAGACTATGCTCAATCTCAGAGCGGCCATCATGAAACCCGACAGCGGCGCTTTCACATAGTTGAATCAACAACTGGTTGCATTCGCTATTCATACAGATGGATGTGTTTTTAAACCAAAAACAAGTCTCACCACCTAGCAACACGTATGCTTATAAATCGTACATTGAGACGCTGCTCAATTTCAACAGTGAATCCAAAGGAATATATTTGACTTGCGGTCTGTGGTTCGCAGAAAGCCCCAGAAACTTAGAGGGGACTAACGCTGGCAACAAGGGATTTGAGGCCCGTAACAGTCTCACTGCAAAAATTAAGACGGTGGATCTTTTGGGATATCTACACGGTGACGTGTTTAACCAAGAGTAATACCTTTTGAACGGCACTGAGCTCAGAATCAAGTTGGTATCTTCCAGAGACGGGCTTAGTCTTATGGCCGTCTCTGAGCTCCCTCACTTTAAGGTTCACATCGCTGAAGCCCACCTTCTAGTGCAATGTGTAAGTATTGCACCTTTCATAGTGTTAGTACATGCCAAGGCATTAAACGTCAGTCACGCGAAGTATCCCATTACCCGCGTGGAAGTAAAAACACTTACTATTCTTACGGGTGTGCAAGGGAAATAAATGGACAACGTGTTCACCGGACAGTCACACAAACGATGCAATTTGGGATTTGTATCAAATGCAGGGTTCAATGGAGACGTCACCAAGAACACGTTCAAATTCCAAACCTATCACATGAACCATTTCTCGGTGTACGTGGATGGGGAACAAGTGCCGTCGAAACCGCTACAACCTGATTTTTCAAACAGCAACTATATCATGTCCTACCACACATTGTTTTCTGGAACCAGCATCCATTTAATGAAAGAAGGTAGCGGCATCACATAGGAAGCCTTACCTAAGTGATATCATTTCATAGCTTTCGATCTCACAAATAATTTCTCCGCCCACATGACGTCGCATTGGAATTGGACGAGGCATGGCTCTCTGAGCATCGAAGTGAGCTTCACCAGAGCTCTCACCGAAACCATCAACTGTATCGTGTACAGGGAGTTTGCCAACATCATCACCATCGACAAGATAGAAAAGACGTCACCGATTATGGGATTTAATATAAGCGACTTCCTGCCCCTTACACTCGTTATTTAAATCATGGAAGTCATTATGGATTTCCAGTGCTTCATCGACGACAGCAAAGAGTTTATCGTCAAGGAACTGAGTGTTTTATCTGTATGCGGTACATTACCCCAACATTGGGTGTTAAAACCCCCATATGCTATCGAGGAACTTTCAGCAACCACTAAAAAGCAAGCCGACTTTATCATCAACAAACTGCACGGTATTCACTGTGATAGTAGTGATATGGATTACAGCCTGCTCGAATTCCTTATCTCCCGTGCCATAATGCGTGCAGAAGCCGTCTAAGTCAAGGGGGCAGAAAAGAAAAGTTTCTAGTCAAATACACGCCTAAGCCTGTCGTAGATCTGTACGACAGAGGTTGTTCATCTTTGAAACACTTAAATTTGGCCGCACCATGTGCATGGCACATAGTTCTATATGGAATTTCTCTTCGGCCTCCATCGTTTGGGGACTTTGAGATTGGATGATTGAAGATGGACACGCACACCATAAGGCGTGCACTAAAAACAAACCCATGGTTCCATCCTGTACGGTTGGGTGTTTACCCTGCTGATCAACTACCCGCAATAATGGCTCAACCTTCCGCTCTCGTCATCAACACTGATCCACACACCAAGCCTGGGACGCATTGGGTCGCCATTTTATCGACAAGAATGGCGTGGGAGAATATTTTGACAGTTATGGTTTTCCACATCGTATAGTTCACATCTGGCATTTATACGCAAAAACACTTCCCGCATGACTCATGGCACGCTACAACTTCAAAGCATAGCCTCGGACGTTTGCGGCCATTAATGTCTTATGTACCTTCTCTATTGCACCCAGAACATTCCGATGGAAACTTTACTATCTCTATTTTCGTCCACCAATCATACAGGCAACGACTCTAAGGTGGTGAAATATTACAACATATTTTTCAAGAATGTAGGGTCCTGCCACCCCTCAAGGGGCTGCGTCCAATAAGCGTACGCCTATAAAAGGGACGTCCCGACGGCGTGCCTGCCATAGCCGTGACAGTCGTCAAAGCGATCAAACATCATGGAAGGCCAAGACCTTTGCACCCACAATGCAAAGCCGGTGAAGTCGCTCGCCATCACCAGTATTTTCAACACTATTTCCTTTGGACGAAGTCGAAACCAAGCGAGTCATCGTCGGGATGAGCGTCAAGAACAACTTTACGCCCTATGTCCAGCTAGAATAATGTGGAGGGAACTGTGATGTGTTTAGCCGTACAGAGTGGCAAGAACTGGGCAGCTACAAGTTAGTCATAGCAAAGTTTTTCAGCAACACACAACCTCCTTTAGAATATTAGTCTTACTAATCATGAAATCTCTCTGAGACCGCATGTACGATGACCGTATGGTTGTCATCAGCTAGAAACAAGACGCAGGACTCAAACGGGTTGCCTATATAGAACCTATCTGAATACGTATTTGTGATGTGTGGGACCTCATCGACGTCACCGTCAACCACCGGGATATGTGGTCGACACCTGTCGCACGCTATTGCAACGATTTGATCGACAAACTTGTCTTGGATGTATGCGACCCTCTAATAGAATCAGCGGATGTCATCAACCTAGAACAGTCTACGATGGAAATGCACATCAGAAACCTGGATCTTATCAGTGCTACCGACTATACACGTCAAGTCGTCGGTTTGGACTATTACATGCTGGATTGTGAACTAAACACAATTTTACAAACGCATCTAAGTAACATGGTAGAAAAACATATTAACAAATATATGCGTCATTCCTGTAAAAGTGTATAATATATATTATGTATGTATTTAAGACTTTTAATGTATGTCTGTAAGACCTTTAATGTATGTCTATAAAACCTTTGATGTATAATAAATATAGGTTTTGTAATATCGTGTTTTTTATTCACGCCAAACCTGTCTGTCCCTTACACGTAGATACATGTCTTTCCTTGTTGAGCTGGAAAACTGGCACCAAACATGAACAGGGTCAATGAATTCTTGTACTAGATCACGGTCTCAAGGTCACGATCTATTCTTGCCTCTAATTGTCTTGTCGAGCCGCCAAACTGGTGCCATTCATCAGGGAAAAACCCATTGCGACATCATTCAAGGTTGTGATCTATTTCTGTCTCGACTTGTCTTGTCAAGCCGCCAAACTGGCGCCAGGTAAGAATCACTGGGAAAAAACGTATTACCACATAGGGTAGGGGGAGGTGTTGCGACACCGGGAAAACCCATTACCACATTAGAGGTGGGGAGGGGTTACGACACATGTCTTAAAAGTGGGGGAGTGAGGGGAACTAAAAGGGGTCTCACGGCTGAGAACCATTTCATACACTCTACGCTAAGCGGTCTTCGGGAAAAGTTCGTGTTACCTCCCTTGGGGAAATGAAAGGAGGCGAACAGCTGTCAGCTGATCATTGTTTGCATTCTACGCTACGCTGCCATCAGTAGAGATTCGTGCTCCGTGCCGATGCCACGGGAGGATCACCCGACACCATGGACTGCACGCCAATAAGCTCCCACACAAATAAAAAAGTAACTCCAACAACCGTCCCAGCCCTACCCAGACCTAAAAAATAATGAGCACACATAAAAAAGCAATGAGCATATATAAATAACCAATGAGCACATATAAAAATCAAATGAGACAAGAATAAACAAGTTTGGAACACTGGAAAGGGGGTCAAAGTGAAGGGGAGGGGAAACACCAACAGCCAATCAAAGTGTGAGAGGGAGTGGTCACGTGACCAAAACCGACCAATCAGAATTTGTTTTCATGGGGCCCACAATCTACTAGCTACTTCAAATAATTATAAATTTATGAACATTTTTGTTTAATGAGTGTGACCCTGAGATATAGAGTGCTAGCAAATAAGTGGGACCCTGGGATATGTGTGCTAGCAAATTTAAATTTGACAGTCGTTTAAGAGGACAACTCCAAATAGCCAAATAAGTCTTAACAATGGAAATTTCTAAATGATAGTTAGAAAAATGTGCTAAATATTTGGTGACCTGGTGGTCTAGGGGTAAGGTGTCGGACTTCTATGCTGGCGGCCAGGGTTCAATCCTCGTTTCCGGCACAGATTTATCTGATTACCAAACCCTTCCTTCACCTCTGACAAGACATCTTGTGAATGTGGGGAATACCAGGCCTCCACCGTGGTTCGGATTCCACGTTAAATTGTAGGTCCTTCATTTCATCTCACAATCACCCTACCATTACACATTAGNTGTAGGTCCTCCATTTCATCTCACAATCACCCTACCATTACACATTAGCGTAAGTGCGTATAACCCGAACGGTTAGTAAGACGCGGTGCTAATAATAATAATAATAATAATAATAATAATGCTAAATATTTATTAAACTAATAGAAACAACTAATTCCCGGTATGGTAGAAAATTGATATGTATAAGTAAAGTAAAGGGCCATGTCAAATTACTATAAGTCTGTACATTTTTAATACTAAATGGGACCCCGGGTAGTAGGGCGAAGGAGGGGTTAAAGGGTTATAAAAATAAAACAATTTTTAGCTGTGATAGGATATTTAAATTTGGCCTTTCAAAATAACCAAATAAATCATAATATTTGAAATTTATTAGTGAAAGTTGAATAAATGGAAGAGTAAGGGTGTGGCTCAACTTTTACAAAAACTAATACATTAAACTACTTCTCTGTGTGGTAGAGAGCTTAAATTCGTAGGTATAGGGACCACTCCAAATAAACAAAAAATGGGAAAATTTTTAATTTTCAATTTAAACTTTGGGAAATAGGGGAGGGGGAAGCTACAACTAGAAATAACTTTTGAGATGAGGTTAAAAACTAAAATTTGAAAGACAGGTAGAAATGAAAATCCAGGTATCCCAATGAATGTTATAATTTAAAATTTCTCAGAGTGGGTTGAGTGGTTAAAAACTTACAAAACTAATAGAAACAACCTCTTCTCAGTGTGGTATAAAACTAGAATTCTGCATATAGGTAAAGATACTAATCCAAATACCTATAAAAGTCCAAAATTTTTAAAGTTTATAATAGGAGTCCGGGAACAAAAAAAGGGAGTTTATAAAAACAATTAAGTATGGTAGAAAGTCTAAATTGTTCGTGCTGGTAGAGGTACGGCTTAAAATAACCAAATAAGTTTTAAATGGATAAACTACTTGTATGTGTGGTATAAAACTGGAATTCGTCAAGAAGAGATAGAGACCACCCAAATTAACTATAAAGTGTGAACATTTTAAATTTTAAAATGAGACTACAGGAAATAGTGAAGGAGTGAGGGGAGGGGATAGGGTTGTACAAGTATGAGGTAGAAAATTTAAATATGTCAGGAATGTAGAGGGATAACCTCAAATAATCACAAATACATTAAAAATATTAGTTATTTCTAAGGAGGCTGGTGATATAGAGGGTTTCAAATTTTAAAAACTAAAAGTTTAAATTACTTATCTAAGTGTTAGATGCTTGACATAAGTCAGGCGGGTTTAAAGACCAACCAAAACTGTATCAAGGCCGGTTATTATTAAATTTTAAAATGCAGGATCGGAAAATAGGGAATGATGGTCCCCTCAAAATGTTTACAAAGCTATATAAATACAATTTTTGTAGAGATATTAGCTTGAAATGTCGCCATGTAATTTAATAATAAAACAGGTTTGAGCCACTAGACAGGGATACATTGTCGTTAATTCATTTAAAAAGTTTCTCATCTAATGTTGCTATGCTCATGACAGATATTCAATAACTGTTGTCATCACCAAGTGAAGGAAATTAAACTCTATATTTCTATTGGAGCGATATTTATCCATTTTGGCCCAAAAAAATTGATAAAAAAACTGCAAAAACTTTGGCATTTTCTCGCGTTTCCCACACTCTTGAACAAATGGAATTTCAAATTAGAATTGTGGAAGCTAAGGAGGGTGAAGGGGACAGAGGTGTTTTGAAATTAGAGTAAATTGCCATCTTTCCAAAGAAAATCTACTTTTACGCATAAAAGAAAATTTAAATATGCCAATTTGATTAAAGGACCACCCCACATAGCCATAAAAGTTAGAAAGCTTGGAATTCGATAACTTACTGCTGGGAAATGGGAAGGGCCTCTAAAATTTCCTAAGCTATAGAAACTCGATGTGTTCCAAATACGGGTACACTTTATACTAATTACACACAAACTAAAGACTATCTTAAAGTGGATACACTAGATTTATAAATACATAGCTATTATCGCATATCTAGGAGCGACATAGCAATTAAAATAAACTAATTCAGGCGATATAACTTGGTGACCATGATTCTCTTTGGATAATAATGATGCTTCATATTTAATATGTTTCTTTAAAAGAGTCTATTATTTAATTTATGCTCGTTGGTAAAATGTGATACTGTTTTTTTCAACATCGTGCTAAAATAGGTAAAGTTTGCATTGTCAACGGAGTGCGACGGCCGCCTTGTGATTGCGCTCGTTTGTGCACTCAGATTGTAGACTGGGTAATATTTTATTTCTACGATATTTTATTTGTTAATTGCCATGACTGGTTTGTGATTGCCATGGTTAGCTTAGGATTGTACACGAAGGAACTTTCAAAATTATTACAGTTGGATGTTCACCAATAATGCAAGAATGTTATAGCGAAATACGTCAATGCTCGATCTAGTACATTACGAAATCAAAGTGACCAAAATATTATTAAATATATCAATGTCCAAATTTGTTTGAAACATATTTGAAACAAATTTCTGTTAGATCTTATTTTTGTATTAATATTGTATTGATTTTTTTTATGGTAGTGATCATAATTTTAGTTTCAAAACTATCAAAAATACATAATCAGAACTTTTTTTCTTTACTTTAGATGATAATTTTTATACCAAACACTTAATAACTATAGCTGTGATTAAAACAATATTTGGGTATAGTTGTATTGTCAACAATTTTACTCACTTTACTAAACTCCTTTATTGTGATATAAATATATATATTTTTAAGAAAATCTGCAATTATTAATTTTATGAAAATATTGTTCTATTATATTAAAAGAGTTTTCAGTGTAATTTTTAAAAATATTTATTTCTATTTCCCTTTACTAAAATTAACAGATATTAAATTTTCCATACAGACAAGAGAAGGTTTGTGTTGGACAAGTGTAATTGGACAAAACATTGTGAGCTTTTTGTTGTGTAATCCTAAAGCGCGTTTAGGGAGATTAGCTTCATTTTCAGATTTATAAATGCAACCTTTACAACATAAGTATTTAATTTTAATTATTGATATAATTTATGCACCGTGTCTTACTTCCCATTACAAATATCCGCGTATTTACTCCACTGGATTAGGATTGAGGAAGGTAACATTTTGGGGAAATTTGCTCGTATTTGTGTTGAAGGAGAAGTACAAGCATATTATTTTAAAAAAAAACACTCTCAGCAGATCCTATCGGGATTTGAACACTGATATCCCAGTTATTTGCAGTCCAGTCTGACGAAGAAGTGAATCCTAAAGAATTGTGACCGCAGAAGTTGGTCACAAAATATTTAATAAATTAATTTACAAGTGCATTTCCAAAGTGGGCTGAGAAGCTCCACATCCACAATAAACTAACCGTTTCTATCCAACATTGGAAAAATTAATAATAAACGTTAATGAGGTTGTGGAAAAGTTCAGTCCGCTGAAGCACTGGCATTGTATATTTGGGTCCAACCACAGTCTAGTATAAACAGTCGCGAAGCTCCAGGGCAAATATTTGCAGCCAGTGCGATGACAGCGCTTCTAGCGGCCAGCAAGCACCACTCTTCTGTCGACAAACATTCCATTAGTAGTGTATTGACTGTGTTGATCGTTAATCGTTCGTAATCAACCGCACACCTGTGGGGTCAGTAACTTAGCTGTACCGCCTAAGTTCCAACCGACCACCACCGATAGTGAGTTGTAATATTACAAGATTAAAAGAAAAGTAATCACCAGGGACCTTTAATGAACTGTTCTCTGTAAGCCCAACCACCTCTTTGTGTCTCACCAAAGTTATTACGGCTAAGCCTAAGGGAAAATACCATGAGTAAGACAGGGTATACACAAGAACGCAGCATAAGTAACATATATGGCCCAACGGCTAGTTTATTAGAATGAATATTAACATTGAATAATCCATACAATATGGTATATTATACTTGGAGAAAATATCAATTCTCCGATATAACAAACAAGGCAATGCCCATAACGTTAATGAAATTACAACAGGATATCATTTTTGGCGTTTGACAGTAGAGCCGTCCCTTAAAAACATGAACAGACTAAATAAGGTATAAATGTACTTTACTTCCCTATATATAAAATAACAATCTCGAAAAAGGGAAAATCTGTAACCATTACTTGCCGTTACATCTAAAATAATGTCAGAGACATACGCAATTATAAGCTTTCAACAGTTTGTTCGCTATTGTCAGAAACAACATATGTGTTGGGAGATTCCAATAGTTCGTAGACCTCACTGTTCACCTAAATACACCCAAAGGAATGGACTCAAAATAACATAAGATTAAATCCATCCGTAAGTAAACATTATAAGTAAACTAACGTCTAATATGTCCCACAAGATTGTAAACATAGCAACAAAGCATTAAAGTCATCTGTAAGTTAACATTATAAATAAACTAACATCTAATATGTCCCGCAAGATTGTAAACATAGCAACAAAGAATTAAAGTCATCTGTAAGTTAACATTATAAATAAACTAACATCTAATACGTCCCGCAAGATTGTAAACATAGCAACAAAGAAATAAAGTCATCTGTAAGTTAACATTATAAATAAACTAACATCTAATATGTCCCGTAAGTTTGTAAACATCGCAACAAAGAATTAAAGTCATCTGACTGTTCACTGACTACGAATCCCCCAATAAATAAACATACTCTTAACCACTCCGGACAGACAGGCTTCCTTTTAACCATGATTAGAACCCTGACCTGAATAAAAGATAAAAGTGGCCTAAGTTTAATTTCCTACCACTTACAATAATTTACCTAATATACGCCATGATTATAATCCTAGCCTGGAATCTACTCGGTCGTGGCCTAAGATTAATTTCCTTCCTTCACAACAACTTAAGTTATAATAATCCTAGGGGCCTACATAGCGCCCAAGTGTGCCTTACAACTAAATGGCATCAAAGAGTGCCTTACATTGCTAGATACAAGCTTATATTCGATTCTGCTCAGTTAGAGAAACATGGTAGGAAAGAATGACATCATAGAGCCGTCACAAATATCCAATCAGGTAGTCTTCATCTTGCACAGCGCCTGCGCACAGCGCCGTCAAGACACACAGTCAAAGGGGTGGGAGTGACTTCGGGCGCACGAGGCACAGGGATCCACTTACAATGGCCACCTCGCGCATGCGCGCTTTAAACGCCTAGTTCTAGTCAGCAGAACATTTGAATAAACCGCCGACTTCCAATACACAGTTATCCGCGGTGAGAATGAACAAGGTCGTTCCGTGGCGTGATAGATGTTATTGTACGAGACCCCAGCATGTCTATTGAATAGGGTGAGTGTAAAGATGTTGTTGGTGCTGGGCTAGTCTATCCACGGCACAGTAACAAGATGTATTTGAGAAGTGGATAAGTTAATTAATATTATTATAATGGCTACAAAGAGAGGCTATGTGTGCAGTTCTATAAATTGTAGTAACAATAATAAAAATGAACCTGAAATTACGTTTTTTTATATTTCTTAAAGACAGTGAAAGAAGCATATAATAGCTAGTCAACAGCAGACGGGACGATTTATTCAAGAAAGACGTGCAATATTTGCATAATAACATTAAGATTTGTGCATTCATTTTGAAGATTCATAGTTTATGACGAGAAGAAAAATAAATTAATATGAAATGCGATTCCAACTCTCATTGATGTGTCAAATAAACCTGCAAGCGTGACATTGAAACGGGCAGACACTTCAACAAGTCAAGAAGACTTAAATGAAGTACAACAATTGAAGAAAATGATTGGATATTTAAAAAATCTTGCAAAAAGAAAAGGGCATAAATTTATATATTAGGGAACAAATTTAACGATCTTAAGGTATGTTATTGCCATCTTAATGTCATGGGCAAAATAAAAATATAAAAAATATAGTGTTGCTACTGACAGATATCGCATTAAGTGTATATTATCGAAATACTTGACAAGGGAAGACCTCAATATACTATTGAGTCATATTAAGATACTTTCGAACAGAAAATGCGGTTATAGATTGAATGAAAAAATTAAGCTATTTGCCTTGAACACGTTATTTTGCAGTCCACAAGGCTATAGATTTTTGTCTAAATATTTTAACTAACTTTCGGTGCGAACACCGCAAAAGTTTGTTGAAAGAATAAGACTCCAGTGTGGTGTAAATGAAAACATATTCAAACTGTTAAAGGAAAAACCGCAGCATTTGTCTAGGGAAAAAAAATTGTCAATGGATGAAATGTCATTAATGTGCAATTTGTCATATGACAGCTCCACTGATTATATTCAAGGATGTTCTGTGACAAACGAAAACGAAAGATTGCGAACAGTGCACTTGTTCTAGCGATTGATGGAATTTTTTCTGAGATGAGACAACCATTGTTATATTTTTTAATAACTAAAATATGAAAGCTTTGGA
This sequence comes from Timema monikensis, assembly GCA_902151445.1. Lineage (NCBI taxonomy): Eukaryota > Metazoa > Arthropoda > Insecta > Phasmatodea > Timematidae > Timema > Timema monikensis. Next base: position 50,501 of record CABFVZ010003728.1, on the reverse strand, counting down.
TTTGAAAAATATATTTATTGATGTTGTTGGCAAATTAAAAGAAGTAGAATCAGCAATAAAAATGTGTGTAACAGACATACGATTTAATTTCTTGGAATGGAGGAATGATATTGGAATTACAAAAGAAAAGCCTTATTTAATGCATGATGCCGACAAAATTTATTTCTTTTGTGACACATCTCACGTGCTAAAAAGTGTTTGAAATAACTTAGCTAAGTACAACATTGAACATAAGTTGGAAAATGTGGGGACCGGAATAGCTTCTTGGAAACACATTTTAATTTTGTATTTAAATGGCATCAATAGAAAGTACAAATTGGCTCCAAAACTGACACAAAAGTCTGTTTAACTACCACTATTTTCAAAGATGAAAGTTTGTATTGGTGCTCTGGTTTTAAGTCACACTGTAGCTGCCACCATTGAAACACTTATTGCTTGTGGCACTATAGAGTCTTTGGCTTTTGCTACAGCTGAGATTTACAAAATATTAATGATTGGTTCGACATATTTAATGGTTATTGTGTTAACGGCCTTATACCTTTAAGAACTTGCATAACTAAAAGTTCTAAGCACCTTGAAGTTATTTTATGAATTGAAGAATTGAAGATTTGTGGTTCACAAAAAAATGACGTCACCAATGTAATAAAATGTGTTAAAGGTTTGAAAATTAACAATAACTCCCTCAGGATGTTTGTGAATGAGCCATTAGTAGATAGATTAAGTGACAAATATTTGTTGACAAGAAAAATAAATCAGGATAGTGTGGACAACTTTTTTCAGTAATTAGGCACAAAGGGAGATTCCGAAGCAATCCATCTCCAAAGCATTTTATTTCGGCCTTTAATAGTGAAACGTTGAGTACGCTACTCAACTGTGACAATACCACAACTGGCAATTGTGAAACTTTGGACTGGAGACCATTAATTTTGGACCTAAAATCTGCACACACACTTACGATTTCTTTATTATTGAAGCCTGAAATTGAGAGATGCGCATTAGAGACAATTATTAATAGCAATGATTTCTCAAGAGATTTGGGTATATTTAAAAAAAAGTTTTTTGCAGTCCACAAATGTGATAAATGCAAATCATTTTTAACTGAGAAAGACAGTGTTAATGACAAAAGTAAAAAAGTGTATACTCATTTCCAAAATGATAACCGTGTTGAATTTGGAAGCTTAATGATTTGCAAAAATCTCGTTTTTACATTTTTGGAAAATTGTGAAAATCAGTTGGCATGTGATTTGGATGAGTTTGCTCATAAAAATATATGTATGGTAGTGTTTTTCAAATCACTGATGAATTTTCCTGGATTTACAGGTGAATGCTGCCAAGATACAAAACTTTCTCTCATTAAACTGTTTGTAAAGATTAGGCTATATTAAACTCTGAAATTTAGTAACAAAATGCTTCAATCCAAGCAAAGAAAAAAACACTAACATTTAACCATTTGGGGTTCTGACTTTAAGAAAAGTGTGATTATGAATGTATACAAAACTAAAATTTTATTTTTAATTTGATTTTATTACTGTTAAAGTTTGCTACCTTCGTTTAAGTTTTGTTATGTATTTAAGTTAGCTTACTTTACAACATATTTTATGTAAAGTAAATAAATTAATCAAATTAAAATTAATCTTATTATAAGTGTGTATTTTCCTTGACGTCCTTATGTACCATTTTTATTTTATTTTGCTACTTTAATTAATAGTATTGATGTAGCTTAAACATAAAATATATTACACTCTCCAATTAGTTTATAGGCCTAGATTATATTTTGTAAAGTTACACATTATAATTAATTTGTAGTTTTGAATTAAACTGGAGGATTTAATAGTGATGTTCTTAAAAGGCTCAATACGATTACTGTAATTAACTTAACGCTCAACTAAGATTAAATGCTGTACATTAACTTCCTGGTGATTTGTAAATTCTTCAACTAACGTTTCCTCGTCAAAGAAATTTATTATATCTGAATAAATAACGTTTTAAACTGATATTCTAAGTGCAACAGGTCCTGGCATCTACTTGAAGGCCACTTGAAGCGCTAGCGTCTTGCAGGGTTTCACTTTTCACCACTAGTAAGCGACTGTATATATTAGACTGTGGTCCAACACTCTCTTGTTTGAAAAGTTTTGACCAATGAAAGGGGGGTGAGGCGGGGTAAGGGATTACCGCTACCTGCTGAACTATTGTACTCGGAGAGAAGGCAGCTCTTAGCTCTCAGTTTGTCTTTTTCACAAGGAACATTTTGCAAGTGAGTTGTTTTAAAGAATTCTCACTTGGAAGCACTATTATCACGGGTTATTTTAAGTTCTACCTGACTCTAGGGGCGCAGCAAATCTCCCGTAAGGCTGTGTATCTGTTATTTCCTTGTCTGTGCCCAAGAATCAGAGTTCACTTTTCCTCCTTCGTCGATTCTTACATCTGTAACATTCAGGGCGGTACACAAAGACTAAAGCATAATTATACAGATAGCATAATAACACAATTAAATAAAACAAGTTGCCAGATACAAAACAATATTTTTACACCGAGTCCCCAATACTGGCTATACATTTTCGCCAGCAATTTACAAGAGTTTGCAGGCCGCGCTTGTAAAGATATGCACCAGTGGAAACGACCAACTTTTTCACAGCTACAATGATGGTGTCACTGTTGGGAAAATATTGCCCACGTAATCCATCTTTCATCGTGCTGAACAAATTGAAGTCGAAAGTCACCAAATTCGTACTTTACGGTGGGTGTGGTAGGACAGTCCAACAAAAAGTGTCAACGTAGTCCATGGTCTTCAAACTGATGTGGGGCCTGACGTTATCATGCTTTTAAGTTAAATGTTATTTTTATCAGGCCTGACTTTAGAAATTCGTCAGAGTCGCTACGTAGAGGATGGAGTTGGGGTTTGTCCAGGTTCCAGAAAATCCAGGAGGATCACCCCTTTCCTATTCCTAAGACAATGCACATAACTTTACACAGTGATGGCTTAGTCTTGAACATTTTCCTTGTTGGGAAATTCGCATGTTGCCTCTCCGTGGACTGTAATTTTGATTCTGGCTCATACAAAGTGTTTACATCACGTCTTGTAACTGATGATGAGTCCAGGAAACGGTCACCTTCAGCCTTGTGGAGGTTCAGCAGGTCCTGACAGACTTGCATTCGGTGGTCTTTCTTTTCCTGTGTGGCCATTTAGGGAACCAGCTTGGCACAAACTTTGACATATGTCAATGTTGCCAACATCATTTATAACAGTTTGAATCGAGCTCGAATCCTTAAGGATATTTTATATTCGATGATTCGAGAACATTTCTGATTCATAACTCAAATATTGAAAAGAGAAAAAATAACACAGTAAATTTGACAAGTGAAATTTGTTTTGGCGCTCTAATACTGCTTATTGGTGGTTCAGAACCAATTATAGTAATTAGTATAGGTTTAACTTAACAAACCAGTTAGGGATTTAAAAAAAGTATCGATATTTTCCTTTCGATATTAGTTATTTTACTCACTGTATTTACTGATATTATTACTCACACTCCGGTATTGGAAGAAACAATGATTTTTTTGTTATCTTCACTCATGCTAGAATTAAAAGTTTACTAGGGTGGTCTATGTAGGAAGAACAAATGCCACTGTATCTCAATTGTCACTCATTTTCTGACTGACAAGCAGGAAGCAACTCTAACATTCAATTTCTTTTAGCTCATCATTATTCATAGCTGTCATTTCATCTTTATCTTAATAGGATATAATTTTAAACTTTATACAAAAATATACACATACAATTTAACTAAATTATTAGACTCTCACACCCGCCTCGGTGGCGTAGTTAAATTCAACCTCCCTAATTCCTAATCCAGTACTTAAGCGTATAGCCCGGACGGTACTAAATATAAAGAAATCCAAGCAAATCGTGCAAAAGGCATGAAAAAAGGTAGCGATTCAGTGCTCCCCAACCGCAACTTGTGAATATCAAGGCAAAATATGTTTGTACTTTGCGGGATCAACAAACTAAAGAAAGAATCGCCAGGGAAACAATGGCCTTACTTCTTCTACTATCACTGTTAGGAAAGGGGCTTGTTTAACCCACTCTTCGAGGCCGCTGGTCTAGTGAGAATGTAATCCATGCTCTAGAACTAGAGGAATTCAATACAATAAAATAAATTAACGTTAAAACCTTTAGACTAATAGGAGTGCGCAGTGTAACTAACATTATGTTTTGAGGCCCAGGATTAGCAGGGTATACAACCCATCTCCAACGAACGCCACTCACTCCAAGAAGCGTGAAAAAACACTGTCCAACTTCAAAGATCAAATTATGTTTCATATGACGAAGTCGGAGACTAAGTTAAAAGGACTTGGAAATTACACATAACTAAAACCTAGGGATAAATGGCGTAACTAGAATAGTAAGCAGTCTTAAAGAAAACTTTGATTTTATTTCAGACAAAATCTTATTAGAGAACAATGCCCTTCTTTTAACGAATCTTAGAAAGTTTTGTATAGATACAATATCAGCAAAAGCTAAAGTGCAACAATAACACTCTATGTTCTTACAAAAAATATTTATGAACATACGTTAATTAAATTTAAATGCATGGGCTTATTAAAATGGCGTATGACAACATCTAACATATTTCAGTGCTAGTTGTGAAAAAGTAATACAAAATCTTAGCCAACAACTTTAAAGTTCCGTAATTACACAACAAACGACTAGTCTAATCGTCTAGCCTCAAGATTATTAACCAACTCTGTCAACATTTGATTGACATTGAAACATAACTCATAAGTTAGATAAATAACGTTAACTAGATAGGAGTAGCTATCAACGTAATGCATAATTATATTAACCATTTAAAAAGATTATGTCCTAATGTTAGAACTACCTTTCCCTATAAATATTACTCCATTTTGCATTGCAACACACTTTCAAAATTAACTAAATATATTTATTTTGAAACGCATAAGTTAACTAACAATTAGAAAAATTCAGACCTGACTTTTAGAAAAAACTTCCCCACATTACTTTCCTTTATCAAAATTCATATTTCACTACAATCCTTTGTAAAATAAGGAAAGTTACTCTATATTCCGTAAAAGAACGAAGATTCGTATAAGATATCAACAACAATATTTAAACGTAAAAATGACCAAAATAGAATTTAGAAAAGTTACAATATTTATTAATTTACGCCAAAAAAGAATTTCTCCTTACATTGTATAGGTATGTCCTCGAAGCCTACACTTCGTTCTAGTGTCCGAGCCTAATCCAAGAGTGGTCTCTTTCTTGACGGACGGTCTTTTATATGGTGCACAACTTATCGAACACTCGAGACGGGATTACACAAGGGTGGGGATCACTGAGTTCAAAAACACTGGGAGAGGGGATGTGCGCGGTACTAGAAGCGTCTAGAGCCTCCGGGCAGTTTCTATCTTTTTCTACACGTCCATGTTGTTATTGAGACTGGTGGCGGTGTCTAGTGGCATGATGCGGCACTAGCCTTGGAGATCTCAGATGTTTGGGTATAGTTAGTGCGTGCGGACGTGTGTTCTTCCCGCTGCCTAGTCTGTTCGGTGAAATTGGGTAAGTGATGTTTTGATTGACTAGCCCAATTTTGGTTAACTTGTGGCAACAAGAAAACCGAAGATCCTTCCTTCAAGTTGCTTCTTTCTCTATTAGCAAAAGTAGATTGGAGGGGGGAGGAATGCATTAAAACCCACCCTTCGAGGTCACCTGTCGTTTATTAAAAGAGAAGGCTGCTAATGCTTTCTAGTGGAGAGATATGGAACTAAGTGCTTGAGTTGTCAAGGTTGTCACGTCTGGAAGTTTTTTTCCCTACCAGAATAATTCTATGAATTAGTATTCTGGAAGATTAAAAAAACCTCTTATTCCTGAATTTCTAACATAATAATCGCATAAGTCCATGATTTGTTGTTTGGCGTAGACTTTTTTTTAACATCGATGGCGAATTCTATAATATATATATATATATATTCAACGCACAGACTGCCCATCACTATTACAATGGTCCATTTATGACGAATATGTTAAAAATAAGTCGTTTAACAAGTGCACATTTGAAAGTGCTTTTATCACTGAGCGGTGACGCTAGCAAACTCCAGTTAATTTTATTAAGTCAATTTATTACATGTTGTAATGAAAAACACTGGTCAAGTGCAAAAAGAGTCCTGAGATATTTAAAAGGCTCAATGGATTGGTGTCTAGTGTTTCAGAAGAGTGGTGGAAAGTTGAGTGGATTTGTCGACACTGATCGAAGCAGCAACAAAGTTGATCGAAGATCCTACTGTGGATATGCGTTCAACTTGGGAGGGGCTTTTGTTTCATGAGAAAGTAGCAGCGAGGCTGAATATATGTCTCTCAGTGAAGGAATCAAAGAAGCCATGTTTCTACAAAACCTCAACTATGAGCTGAGTTATATATCTCCAATGTTTAGAACTGTTGACATTCTCTTGTTTTTTACTTATATAAAGTTGTTAGCTCTGTGCACACATGAATGAAATAGTTTGTTATAATTTTCCACTATTACTCATATTTTACACTAAGAAATTCTTATGTTTCTATGAGTATCGACGCCCTTAACGGTTGCAAATTCGTTTTGCGTCATGGTCATAATGCCCGCGTGGGCCTATATAATAATTACATTTGTTAAGTTATATGAAGTGAAACTAGCGCTTACGCCGGACTCATGTGTCATAAACTTACCACCCATTTTGACCAGTGTTTTCACTTGTGTACAGAACAGGCTTATTTTTATGTGTAATCCTTAAAAGGTTGTTTTATTCTGTGAATACCAATGCTCGTTGCTTTCATTAACTGTGATTAAAGTTATTGTAATTTGTGAACATCATTTTAGTTCCAGAATTCTCACAATATTAAGAGATCTTGATTATAATATAAATCATTGCCAGCCTTGTTTTCGAAATGTTCCAAAACAAACTTATTTGTATTCTTTTTATGTTTTGTTCTTTCTATTAATTCTCGATTCTATTTTTTTTAACACCAGCGGGAAGACTTTTATTATCTGTGAAGGTACATTTATACCATAGCGAATGGTAGCGAATACGAGCGAACGAGCATTTGGCGAGCATTCGCTACCATTAGCTCTTGTTTCATTCGGAGATGTTCGGACCTGTTCGAATGGTGTTTACACCAAAGAGAACAACTTAGATTTGGTGACGTTCGCAAAAGAACCACCCATTAGCAGTTACCCCGGGAGAGTGAATACTCGTGTACTATAAAAGGTAGTGATTATGAAGACTATTTAACAATAGTTTGTTTGGCGAGTGCATTTATAGTTATGTGAAAAATTGTGCAAAAAATAAGGAAAAGGAGGAAAATTTGGCTGTTGGGGTTTTTATGGAAACGTCAGCAATCACTACAACAATCACTACAAACTAAAAGCGCCAATAATTAAAGAATAAATAGCGTAAAACAATTCGCTAGCGTTCGCAAAGTCCAACTGGCGAAACTGTTTACACACTGGAACGAACAAAAAACAGGGGAGAGCATGAATTTCCCTTGATGATTCACTCAAAGACCAACAGCGGATGGATCATCAGCGAATACGAAGAGATAATGAGCGAACACTAGCTAATGGTGTTCGCTCCAATTTGCCGACTGTTTACACCAAAGAGAATTCTCCATTAGCTGATGCTCGTTCATACGTGTTCGCTAATGCTCGCTCCGGTGTAAGTGTACCTTGAGGTAATAACCGATTTGTGAATTGGATCTAGACCCTAAAATCGATCCAAGATTAGTCACTCTTATTTGGTTTTGGCGGCTAGTGATGGGTCAAACCTGCACTGGGATTCTGGATCTTTTCTTTCCTTTTGAAAGAGAGTCGTAATGTCGTTCACAACCATCGACTCTCTTTACGAGCAAAATGCGATTCCGGATCTCCTTTTTGACCGACTTTACAATCGACGAGTCTCGTGCACCACCGAGAAATGTATCAAAGGGTCCAATAGCTCGCGGTAGGAAGTCAACGATCTCGTTACGTAGGCAAGTAAAAGTTTTCATGTCATATTATTAATGTTAAATATGTTTACTTACCTACGTAACGAGATCGTTGACTTCCTACCGCGAGCTATTGGACCTCTCGATACATTTCTCGGTGGTGCACGAGACTCGTCGATTGTAAAGTCGGTCAAAAGGAGATCCGGAATCGCATTTTGCTCGTACAGAGAGTCGATGGTCGTGAACGACATTACGACTCTCTTTCGAAAGAAAAGATCCAGAATCCCAGTGCTGCTCGTTGACGTGAGCTACGGTAGCTCCATGGCTTCTTTGGTGCTGACTGACAGCTCACAGCCGACTTCTGACAGTCAAAATTTAGGTATATACCTAAATTTTAACTGAAAATAGTGACAGATGCTAAACACATGTTTTTGCAGATCATCTGGTTCGGCGTAGGGATACGTAATTTGGTCGATCCCAATCCCTTCTCCTTCCTGACCCTAACATGTTGAGCGACCGCTAAATAATTCTCACTATTCCCGTTCCGAGCGTGCAAATCTGTCCCTTCCCTTTCAACTGATGCACGATTTAGTATTTATGTGTAATTTATCCGAAGCCTATTGCGTTTAATTCTTTACTTTTATTATATACGCATATTACTTATATTAATTAACCTCAGCATATAGCCTTTAGTGTCTAATTCACAGAATTATGTCAATTGATGTTCAACAATTAATATGATTTTCACACCAGCAGAAAGAGCGATTCTCTTTGATTTAATTAGGAAGTTCAGTGACATAGTAGAAAATAATAAGACATTTAAAAAAAATACCGATAAGAAAAAAGCATGGTTGTAAATCACACAGCTCTTCAATTCTAACCGTGACGTTTCCAAACGGGATACTACCCAACTTGAAGGGTACATACTACCTACCTATTTATGTTGTTTTAAAAATATAAAACAATTTCTATGTAAAACAAATTAGTTTGTTTAATCTAAGTGGCGTAACTAACCGTTCAACTACAAAATTATTATAAAAACTATTTCAACTTAACCTCTAGATAATAGGTTCTGCAACATAAAATGCCAGAAAGTTTACATAGTCCTAAAGCTCATATCCGTATAGCTTTAAGTCCTCAATATTCCTTAGACATTGAAATCAACTTAACACAGTCTGTATCCTTAGTAACATGATTGTGCCAACCAATGAGAAAGTCTGGGCACATATTTACTTTACATTAATTGGTAAGTTAGTCTTTAACCTGTATCGAATAGTCCCTTAGAAAGTTAAAAAGTTGATCCAACACCTTACGGCTACAGAGGCTATAGACAGGCCTTTAATGTTAAACCTGGAATCTAGCTAACACAGTGTGACCATTTCCTAATACCGGTCTGGGACAGAATTTAAAAACTATAGTAATGAACAAGGCCTTAACTCAGTAGCGTGTCTGTTAAATATGCAGTGATGACTTAACGGCCAGGGACTGGATAGGTAGATTTTAGGCATATGAAGCTACGACAGGCCTAGCAAGAAGGTAGTGGAAACATTATAATGGCTTGAATAAAAAAGTGACCTAGGCCATAGGCGGGAAAAAATAATGGGCATAAAAATGTAAATTAATGAACAAGAACATCACTCAAAACATGTTTTTGTTGTAAATTACAGAACAATTATCACAACAAGTGATCTTATAACCAAAGAAAGACTTTTCAGAAGAGTAATTTATAAATATAGTTAGTATAAATAAGAAAAAAATAATATTTTAACCAGGCTAATTATATTTTTCTGATGTTAGAGATATATAGATTTTTTTTCTTTTCAAAACTCATTTAGCTAACTGTTTATAAGATATTATATTTATCACAGATTTTTCTGCATATGGCACAGATATTTTATAGAACCTAATAGTTCTCTTACTAAGATAGACTATGTATAATTATATCAATTTTCATTCTTCCAATTTAAAAATTGAAACTAAATAATTAAAAAACTACATGAATGTGCACAGTACACAAAAGCAATATCTTCAGGATTTGACCTTGGTAAGGTGTATCGAGTCCAAGGGTGCTTTATTTCTAAATGGTTTTCCTTTATTTAAGAATATGAAAATATTGATTTTTTAAATGTGGTTCCTCAGTAGTTTTAACTTCCAACTCAGCCCTAATGACCACACGAGTTTGACAGGCCTACTGCACACCTATGTTAGTTAAAAACTAGAGTGATTTATATTTGATTTGAATGTATGACTCATTTAAACATTTGACTTTGTTTAGTGTATTAGTTCATGAATTTATAGTTAAAAAATATATATCTCTCGGGAGAAAGTAATGATGTTTCTTGTCTGAATATCCTTCATAGTAATCTTCTCAAGAGGTACTAGCTACCCACTTAACCCCTCTGTTCCTCTACAACTGATTGATCCCATCACAACCCTTTGACAACAACTCATTGAGACTAGCTTCTTCTCGAGGTAAATAGTGGTACCCCTGGAGTAGGAATAGAGGGGTGGTAATCTAAAGGTAATCATCATCATCATCATCATCATCATCATCATCAACAACAACATCTGTTTCCAGCCTGTGGCCAGGTCAGATTAGTAAAACGGTTCCATCTTTCATCATTCTTCCTACTTTACCTAATTTCTTCCATTCTCCTCTCACTTGAAAACTTTCTGTCATCTGTTCCTCCCATCTCTTTCTTGGCCTCCCTTGCGATCTTTTTCTACATACTTCATCTCCAACATTTTCTTTGCCATCCTCATTACATGCCCATACCGTCTCAGTCTTGCTTCCTCTACTATCTGATGTACCCCCACTCTTTCCTGGATAATATCATTTCTACTCTTGTTTCTCCTCGTGACAGCTAACACGCTCCTCACAAACTTTATTCCCATGACCTCCACTTTCCTAGTCTCTCCAACATTTCAAGGGCACTCCCCTTCTCCTTAGCAGGTGATGACAACTAGAAAAATAATTTATATTCTCCATGCAAGAAGCACTTTTGTCAGTTTTATGACTTTGGTAGATTATTTTAACTACTTTTTCAATTATTGAAATGGTGCTGTGTAAAAAGTTAAGCTACATGCTCAGACCAAAGTTGGATGAGGTTTGTCAAACTAAAGTAGCCTGTAAGATAGAGTTAGAAAACTGGTCTAATCTGAGCGTTTGTGGCGTTCATCCGCGACAGATTTGAGGCTGTGCATGTGCGCACTTCTCTACTTGTTTCTAGTCAGTCTCGTGCTGCATTCGGCTAATCCATCATGTGGTAGTTTTTGTAGTAATAATGACTGTTGAGTAACTGCATGTGCGAGACTTAGTCACATTGTATAGAGAATGTCTCAGTTTCCTTTAGGATTTGTTCAACAGACATATTTAACCACTATAGCAGCTCCCACCTTTCTTTTTTTCACCCCACTCATTGTCACAAAAACACTTTTTTCCACCCCCAAAAACATTTTCAATTTTCAAACAAACTTAACACAATTGCCACACACAAAGAACTATTTTTAAAGCGCTCAAATAACCCCAACACAACAATACTCAGCTCTCTGTGGTTAGCTGAAGGTGCCTGATCTCAACAGACCGTGGTTTGTGCGTCTGTAGACAGGTTGATGTCAAACCAATTTTCTGTCAGACTAGTAAGAGACTTTTGTCTAAAGGAAGTATGGCTAGCTATTTTTGAGTTGCGGTTCATTGCATATGTGTGCAATTATCGCACTAGTTAGAAAATATATAAGATCAAAAGAAGCATAAATAATTCTGGATTAAATCCAATACATCACAAGTGGTCGCAGTCTAATGTTTAATTTAAATAAATCTTTAGGCCCTACATAAAAAGAAAAATGAATTCAGTAATGCTTGTACATGTTCTCACTGTTCATTTTGTTTCCAGTCTTCAAAAATGATAATTGAAAATGAAAAGTAGATCTACTTTTCACTTTTAATAAAAGTGTTAGATAACACTCAAGTCTAATGAAATGAGGGTTCTGACATCCATTTTGTATTCATTTTTAACGATTCATTGAAAATGATAAGTGAGAACTCATTTTTAGGTTAAGGGAGACCTAGTCTCATAGTTTATCCTGACTCTATTTCCCTATTATAATCATTGCTATTGATTTTTTGAGGCTCAGAAATGATTTAATCTGGAATAAAATTGTTCTGAGGAAGGGGAAAACTTAGTTCCAAAATGGTCTTCAATGTTTCAATAGGTACCTTGTTGCTTTAAAAATGCTTAAAATTTTCAATCCACTTGTTGTCACGGTCAGGTTTTTTTGCTAAATTTGATTTGCATTGCAATCACCACTTAAGAGTTATTCTATTGAGCAACTGTCATATTAGGTTCACAAAGTATGAAGCATGTGACCACTTGCTTCCACTCGGCACAACTCGTATTTTGATATGTGGCAATTAAAAAAAAATCTTGCCTATTAATTAAAAAAAAACCTTTCAAAATATGGGACTTCACCCAAAAAATACGGGAGCAGTGGTCAACCTAGAGGTGCATTGTCCAAGCTGTGACACTTACTTGCGACTATGACTGGAGTCGTATGGTTACGGCCACAACATACTATGGCAACACTAGCCGCATGCAACAATCGCATGTGGTGTTTTCCAAGATACAACTCCAGCCACAGTCGCCAGTCATTTAAGAGATGGATCAGAGTACGGGTGATCCGAGTGAAAAACCTTTTTGGATATTTTGTGGGAGGAAGAAGATGGTGAAGTAATTTTAATATAACTCTACAGCAAAAGAAAATACAGAAAGGGCACACATGTATGCATGTCCTTGTACTTTGAATGTTTTAAATCATATACGCATGGATGTTGGGATACTAACTCACACAGCACCACATCCTGCGGGTGGGTCAGTAGCGCCTCCAGTTTTCATTGTTTAAACATTTTGAAAATAGATTATTGCACAAAGTTCAATAACAAATACCCATGTACTACAACTCTAGTGGCAAGCACTGCTCACTCCATTAATGCTGTGATACATGCTGCCATCGCTTCTGTCGCAGACCTAACTCAAACTGCGCAAAGACTGCAACTCCAGTCACAGTCGCAGCTTGGACAACTCTCTTTAAGCTAATGTGAACTCAAATAGCACATATCTAAAATCTAAGAGGAAAATACTTTGCGAGAAATTGACACTCTTTATAATAATGGTTACATATTAAGAGGAGGGTCAGTCTCTATAAACAGTAATATGTTTGGGCTTTTTTCAAATCATGGATAAAATTCTAGTTTCTTTGATCTAATAATTGCATAATTTAAAAGTTTAATCTGTGGGAAATAGAACAATTTTCATCCTATTAATTAATACATAAGAATACTGAAATTAGAAAATTACCAATGATAAGATTTTTTCTATGTTTTCCAATATTTCTCTATAAAGTTAAAAAAAAAAATTACCTACTCATCAAAGTCACAAAGGAATGTAAATAGTCAACCTTGGTGGTCTTGGGGTAAAGTTCTCACCTCAGGACCAGATGGTCGTGGGTTCAAACTCAACCAGAGTTGATGGATATTTCTTGAGCAATAAAAATGTGTAGCACAAAGTTTTTCCTTTGAAGGGGAAGTAAAGCTGTCGATCCCATATCAATTGTGGCATGTAGAAGAACAATTGAAGGTATGTGAAAATACTTTTTCCTGAGAAGATTGTTGGCCTTTTCGCTTTCAATCATGTGCCGATATAATCACTTGGTTCAGAAAGTGAAAGTTAGATACCTCAAATAAAATAAAAATAAATGAAATTAATATGAATATTTAAAGAAATAATTAGTCCCAACATAGCACCAAAAGTGATTTAGTATGTAATCGTTGGTATATTTATTATTATTATTATTTTTATAAACTATTGCAACCTAACCTTCCACACATCTAAATTAATACAATGAATAGTTTGTGTATCTGTTTGTCTGTCTATCATGAGTATTGCGTGATATCTACCACACACAGAGGGCTCACATTTTAAAATTAGTAGCCCTTGTGGACGAACATGTGCACCTCAAAGCTGGAATTTTAAAATTTGGATTTGGATTTTTTTTTAAATTAATCAAAAACTGGGTCAGGAGAAATAAAATGAGTTGTTTTATTTGTTTGAAGCAAAGAAAATCGTTGCCTGGGTTAACCACACAAACCCATTGCATGGTTACCCCAAGAAATGCTGGGTATTTTGCTTGTAAACAAATAAAAACATGTTTTTCTTAAAATATATTTCATTAAGAGTGTATTCACGAGCACACCATTTTGATTCCTTTTGATTAAAACCATTAAAATAAAAAATTGATTGATTTTCTATTTATTGATGCATGTAAGGTTTGGTTTTGTTAGGTTGGGATAGTTTTCATCACAAACATTAATTATTCTACACTCAAAATGTCTAATATGCCATTAAAATACATAACTTTGTTAAGAGAAACAGTAAATTGGACAGATTGTTGGAAATGTTACTGTATTTTACTTTAAGATGTTGGCAGCGTATGTCACCAAATGTTTACTATACTGTTTATCTTTCTAAGTATAGTAAACCTACTAACAATCTTAATATTATTATTATTATTATTATTATTATTATTATTAGCACCGCGTCTTACTACCCATTAGGGTTATTCGCACTTACGCTAATGTGTAATGGTAGGGTGATTGTGAGATGAAATGAAGGACCTACAGTTTAACGTGGAATCCGAACCACGGTGGAGGCCTGGCATTCCCCACATTCACAAGATGTCTTGTCAGAGGTGAAGGAAGGGTTTGGTAATCAGATAAATCTGTGCCGGGACCGAGGATTGAACCCCGGTCGCCAGCATAGAAGTCTGGCACCTTACCCCTAGACCACCAGGTCACCTACAATCTTAATATTGGTATCATTCGAAGCTGTGTGCTCCTGTTGTATGTATTTATAATAAGAACACATTAGTCGTTGCTACATGTCAAATAGAAAGTGTCTTTAACACTTATAAAAACCGTACTATCCCCAATATGTGTAGTAGGCTTGTAATTAGTTCCCTGAACTAACATTTGAGTTTGACAGTTCTAAAAACTGTATTATTTCACCAAAAGCTATATTTTCCAGTTCTGTGGAGTCAGTATGTCAAGCCTTTGACTTTTAACTCCTCTATTTTTCTACTGTCCAACTCCAAATCCTTCAGAAATGTCTGAAGAATACTGATTAGTAATAACAAATATACCACAATAAAATGCTTCAATACAAATTACTCAGCATTGGCAGCTTCCTTGACACTGTGGTTTATATATGAATAAATTTGTCAATCCAAATTACAAATATTGGTTGTAAAGAATAAAAAACTATAAAATTAAAATGATATACTTATATATTATTATAGTATTATAAGTTTGTGTGTGTAAGTCAAAGTCGGTACTTTTTTTATCGACTCCCAACTCCACCCAAAATTGCTACTGACTCCACAGCCCTGATATTTTTATTTCTCAACTCTACTGACTAAGTTTTGTACTTAACACTCCATGGTGCGAGCAATAGGCCTACCGACAGCAACAATTTTGGAAGTGCCAGGGATCTAATCTGGGACCTCTGGATCTGTAGCTAGGGACTTTGACCAGTAGACCACAAAGGTGGTCATAAATAAATTTAAGGATGAGAAAATAATAATAATGAAGTATGCTAGTTTAATATTTTAAAAATAACTTACTAATTTAAGGAGAAGCACTTTGTATCTATTTGTTACATGTTATATTATAGTCAATAACAATGCTTTCCCCAAGTAGTAAGAGAGATTTCAATAAGGATATCATTATTAAATTATTTATATTTTACTTGAAAGTACCTGACATAACCCGACGGAAACTAAATTATGGATGTTGAATATGAGATACAAATTTATCCCAAAAATGTTTTCACAACTTTTCTTAAAAGTGAACATAATATTAATATATTTTATTTGTGAATCAATCAATGTGTTACTGATTGATGATTTTTAGTAGTAATCCCCTTTCTCCCGGTGTAGTGATGCCGTATGGGCCGCCAGTACTAGACGACTAGTTTCAACGTAATTCTACTTCATCCTCAGGCACATTGATTGATTCACAAGTAATATATATCTCCTTACCAAACTTTAAAATGCATTAAAAAAAATATATAAATATATGTTCATAGATACTGGGAAAAGCTTAAAAGCAAAGTGCGTAGTCGTAAGATGCCGATGAGGCGGCGTGCAATGAGTATCAAGGGAAGTAAACCACCCCAGACCTACCTCATGGATAACGAGATCACTGCACAGGTGATGTCAATTCAGCCTTTTCTTGATGAGGAAATCAACACACCTTGGGACAGTGATTACCATCACCTGCAAGATGCTAAAGCCGCTACTGAGCATCTTGTTTCAATTTGCACCCTCAACTCTACAAACACCATCTCCGTCACCTCACCCCTGACATTCTATTCCCCCTCCCCTTGGAGCAGTCCTGCTCAGATTCCTGACAATGAAATGCAGCTCACAACTGCTCCAACCTACCAGAGCTTCACAACGGGTAAACACAGCAGGGCAACAGGTATTTTATGAAATACATCGGGCCTAATTACTACTTATTATAGTTTGTGTTTTTCTAATGTTCAGAAACTTCACAATCTACCACCACCTATTTAATAAGTATTTATATACTCTAATAGTCAACATGGTCTAATATATTCAGGTTTATTAAATTGTTCAATGGGTTTTGTTAGTGAATATCAATTATTTTAACAGTGATTTCCATTGAACTTATTAATTTTAAATTGCCACTGTCTTACTGTTACTGTCACCATGATAATTAACTCGCATATTTCCAAGCTTTGTTCAAATATTTCAGTGAAGGCACCTCCTGCAAAACGGTCCCAATCAAGTGAAGAGGTTTTTATCCAGCAATCAACCAAATTTGTTAAGTTGGAGGCGAAGGCGAGGCTGGATCAGTTGAAGGAATTTCACAACTTTAAGTTGAAGCAGGAGGCAGAATTGTATGATCTCAAAATGGAGGTTGAGAAGGCTCTTCTGAGGGACGCTGTATTAACGGTGGAGCTCAAGGAGAAACAGCTGGCAAACTTGAACAGTAGGGAAAGTTATTGAAGTGCTATGTGGTGGAACCGGAATATGTTTATTTTCAACATTTTATTATGTGAACTCCTTTTTATTTGAAATAAAATTAGGGTTGTGTAAGATAAAAGTATTTTATTTGGGTGGAAAGAAAAATATTAATTTTTTACTTTATGGGTTAATGCGTCAAATGTTCAACTATTAACACTGATATTATTAACGATGTAAAATTATGCTAGTTAATTCAGATTAATTTTATTGATACTGTTAAAAACACATTATTTTATTTAAAAAAACTTTAACATAAGATACAGTAAAATAGTTTCCTGATGTTGTAGACATTGTTTATATTAAATGTGTTTTCTAGTACTTTGACTTAAAGGGCTATTTGCGCTTGGGACCTCACAAGTTAATTATAATTTGTGTGTTGTTGTCATGGCACTGAACAGAATTCCAACGCAAGTGTCTCCAAACACGTCCATCTTTATTAACAGGCTGGGATTCTGAACTCTGGTAAACTGCTCAGCAGCTATTATTCTTTATCACTTCAGTTTGTTTTGCTGGAAACTTTTAGTTTTTTAAAATAAAATGCCAAGAAAATGTTCCCAATTGTTTTGAAACAACAGGAATCACAGTTCCAGTAATTCTTCAGGATGTGTAAATGTTTTAAAATTTTCCCTTGGTGAAGAATTTAAACCAAAATTGATTAAAATATTCCAAGATAGCAATAGTCGCTGTCAAATATCAATATATCCCTCTTTTTTCTTGCTACATATTAATAGAATTATTGTTCATTTCATCTTGTTCTTGCTACATATTATTAGTATTAATTTCTCCTTGTTCTTGCTACATACTAATATAACTATTGTTCATTTCTCCTTGTTCTTGCTACATTCTACTAGAATAATTGTTCATTTCTCCTTGTTCTTGCTACATTCTACTAGAATAATTGTTCATTTCTCCTTATTCTTGCTACATTCTACTAGAATAATTGTTCATTTCTCCTTGTTCTTGCTACATTCTACTAGGATTATTGTTCATTTCTCCTTGTTCTTGCTACATTCTACTAGAACTATTGTTCATCTTTCCATGTTGAGAGAGTCCGTCAACACTGGAGTTTGCTAGCGTCACCACTCAGTGACAAAAGCACTTTCAAATGTGCATTTGTTAAACCTCTTTGTGAGGTCGGATTAAGTGGGTCACTACATGAACCTAGCTTTGTGGGAGCCGGCCAATTGATTCTATAGTTAAACCTTGTTTAAAATGAGTTATTTAATGCCCCTTGATGGCACCTAGTGATACCCGTGTTTAAGGACTCAGCACCAAAACACAGTCATATTAACCTGGATCTGGTGTATACCTTGTTTGTGCACATGACAATGAATCAAAATAAAAAAATAAATGTTTTATTAAATATATACAGCAGCTACTATGATCCAGTCTCAATCAATTATAGTTCATGTTTGTTACTACAATCAATTACCGACATAAATAACATCAGAAAGCTACAAAAAAATGTTCAAATATGGTATTCACTTTAGAAAAGCACAAGAATAGAAATACACATGGGTAATAATTTGTTAAAAGAGTAAGTGAAACTGGCGTCAGAATAAGGCAAATATTATATACTCACAAATGCTTCATTTGTTAATTTTCTGTACATCAATTAGGGGTCTGTGGGCACAAGAATTCAGAGTTTGACCTCGAGCCTCAAATTAAACTCTGTACCTTTAATTATAGACTTGAAAAAGTTGAGTTTTTTGTATGAAGCTATTTCTGCTCTGTATTGTGTGTAGTAGTACTGAGAAAATACCTTGGAAGCGTGATTGAGGAGAAAGGTGGAAGTAAAGAGGATTTAATGACAAGACGACAGCAGGGAAAGTTGTTTTATAGGTGCATAATAAACCTGTTATGGAGAAGAGAAGTGCCCTTTAAGTGTAAGGAAGTGTTGTACAGGGCGTATTTTGACCCATTGTCACATAAAGAGTAGAAACATGGACATTGAATGTAAGAGTGGAGGCCATGGGAATGAAGTTTGTGAGGAGCAAGTTAGCTGTTCCGAGGACAAACAAGATTAGGAATGAAGTTATCCAGTTAGGAGTTGGGGTACAGGGAGTATATAAGATAGTGGAGGAAGCAAGACTGAGATGGTATGGGTACATAGTGAGGATGGAAAATGAGAGGATGGCAAAGAATATGTTGGAAATTAAGTATGTGGGAGAAAGACTGCAAGGGAGGCCAATAAAGAGATGGGAAGAACAGATAACAAAAAGTGTTCAAGTGAGAGGAGAAGAATGGTGGATGTATAGAGGAAGATGGAGGCATTTTACTAAACTGATCCGGCCACAGGCTGGAAACAGTTGTTGATGATGATGATGAATGTGTGTGTAGAGGTTAGTAAGGAAATAGGTTTAGAAGTGAACGCTGAAAAGACTAAATTTTGATCAGAGAGAGAGTAGACAGTGATTTACAGGGTGGCTACAAAACATATTTTATAAAATTTCCTGACTTTTCTAGGTTTTCCAGGCAACATTTTCCAATTTTCCCTCACTACTTTTTTTCCAGTTTTAATGGTGGATGATGACTTTTTTAATATGTGATCAATAATAAATAAAACAAAAGTTTGTATCTACTAAAAACATGGTTTTATAAGTTATTACAAAAATTAAAATGTTATTTTATTTAGGTATTATTAACTTTAGTTTTAGTGTTTAGTTGCGAAATTAATGGGATATTTTGGACATATTTTCTAATTCCCCGACTTTTCCTTATTTTTAGTTAAATTCCCTTACATTTCCCTGTTTTCCCTGTTTGTAGCCACCATGATTTAGAGATTACTGCTAACGACATGTTATTTGAAAGGGTTAGTGAATTTAAATATTTAGGAACAATTTTAAGTATCAATTAACGATATTAGATTTGAAATTAGGATATGAACACAATTTGGAAATACAGGCTATTACTTGGTCAGTGAGTTGTTGACATCTCGCCTGCTGTCCAGGAATGTAAAACTCGGAATATAAAACACAATAATTTTACCGGTTGCTCTCTATGGTTGTTAAACATGGTCTCTTACCTTACATGACAAAAACAAATTTAGGATGTCCAAAATAAAGGTGCTTAGGACGATACTTTGTTAAAAAAAGGGATGAAGCTACTGGGTAGTTGAGATTACGTAATGATTATTTACATACCCTGTATTCATCACAAGACATTGTTAGGATAATCAAGTCTCGTAAATTATGATGGACAGGACATGCTGTGTGAATGGGAGAATCTAGAATAGTGTTCTGGATATTGACTGTTAAACCCAATGGGAAGATCTAGATGTACATGGGAGGATAACGTTAGAATGGACCTGAAAGAGATAGGGTGTAATGAGGTGGACTGGACAGAACTAGCTCAAGATAGGTACATGTGGAGCACTATTGTAAGTAGGGCAGTGAGTTGTCAAATTCCTGAAGCCTTAGAGTAGGTGTGTGTGTGTAATAATAATAATATTTAGCACCGCGTCTTACTACCCATTCGGGATATACGCTTTAAGTACTAATTACGCTAATGGATTAGGAATTGGGAAGGTTTGAATTAGAGGAAGTGAACCCGCATTTGCGTGGAGGGAGAGTGGAAAACCATTTAGGAAAAACCACCCCCAGTTCACCCGACCGAGATACGAACCTCGATCTTCCCGTCCTCGGCGGTCGAGCTCAACACGACAGGCGCATTAGCCAACTACGCCGCTGAGGCGGGTTGTGTGTGTGTGTGTGTGGATTGTTTACTCTTCCCTCTACTTGTTTGGATAATGGCTGTGAAATATGCAGATGATATGTCTTTTCACTGTAAATATATTAATGCTTTCTGATTTAAAAGATTTTTATTTTTATTTTAAGTATACAAGTTTCACTTACTTGGAAATGTTTTGACTTGAGGGAAAAAACAAACAAAAAAACTTAAGCTCACAGACCCCTATCAAATATACCTGAATAGTGAAATAGAATCTAATATCTCAGCAACACTCTCGCCGAGATGACCTGAGGCAGCCCGAGTGCAAGTCTCTCGGGTTCGTGTCAGAGTCAAAGGCCGAGAGACACGAGTGCACTGCCACACTCTCGTCCAGTCAATGTGCAATTAAAACTCGGCATGTTAACACTTGGTGCATCATCGGATTTTACTCATTCAAAATAACGACTGCACGGCAGGTGAAAGTAGCTCTCATCTTCACTGGGCTCGTACAATCTCGCCGAGAGTGTGGATGAGGTATTAATTGTTCATTCCAAGCTACAATTAGTTACAAAGGTAATATTATCTTCATTAGGGCTATTCATTTCATTAAAGAAACAAATAAGTATCTACAAAAAACAGTTTCACCTCACGCAATATTCATTTTACAATCAAACTTGTGAAATAACAATTTAAAAAGTTATAATTAATACACAAAGTCTTTACAATATTTGACAAAACGATAGCAATGTTTGTAATTTATACTAAATCTATAGAACAATTTCAACCTGGAAACAAGACCCATAGACTTGAGGAAACTTAAGTTGACTAACTTAATTACAGGATAAATTATGTTTAGTATTCCAAATATAGAATAAATCCAACATATTTATTTTATACTCTAGATCAGCGTTTTTCAAACAGTGTGACGCGGGAGTTTGAGAGAAGATAAAAGAGAACGAGAAAAAGTTGATGAAATAAAAATAAATTGTTTTTAAATTCAAGATTAACATTATTTTAAAAATGACACAATTATTATAATTTTAGCTATTGAACTTTTAAACACAATATCAATACTAATTATTTAATAATAAAATCAATCCTTAAAGAACTGACAGTGTGCCTTTACAGTGTTAGCGCCTTAATCTATGTGACATGAGGTTATAACGGTTGAAAAGCACTGCTCTAGATTAACTACACAGGAAAATGAGCTAGTCAAATATATATAAAAGAATCTGTAAAAAGTTTTAAATATAATGTAAAAACTTTGTTGTGTGAAATTTTATTTTAACAAACCACCTTTTGTAAACTCTATTCGATGAAGCATATAATAAATTAATACATTGAAATGACGAGTTAATACTAAATACAAGTTAATTTACTATAGTTAATAATTGGCAAGAGTAGTTTACTAATTAGATATATTATTTAAACTTTGAGCATAAATAGTTACATACTATTTTCTTAGGATTACTAAAAATAAGTATTTTACAACATTTATTTACAAATGGATAGCATTTTAAAATAATTTCAGTACGGAGTATTATGTGTCAATAACACACACAAAAAATAATAATTCATTTTCATAAATTGTTGTACTGAAACTTAAAAATTAATTAGCTCGATATGTTGACTTTTAGAAACAAATTAAGAATACAATTGATTTCCATACCTTAATCTGAGTTACTAAAGCTTATTCAATCTTTGCACATGAAAATCATAAGTTTTAGAGTTGTCACTTAGGCAGATAGTGCAAGTGCCAATGAAATAATATAATTTCATAGTGACAGGGTTAACAGTAATAGATAACTTTTTAAAGTTATAAAATTACCTTTTTAGCATAATTACACTTTACCTATACAAAATGTTATGTCTGAGTTAATACTGCAATGTCAAACTACAATCAAACAGCCATTCAAGATGTACAAGTTATAACTTAATGTTCAGGAACTCCAGTTCACAACTATTTCAGACTGACATTATAAAAGGCATAATTGATTTTAATTAGCACCGTGTCTTACTACCTGTTCAGGTAATATATGCATACATACTAACTACACTAATTAGTTAGGGATAAGGAAGGTTGAATTTTGAGGAAGTGTATCCATATTTGCAAGCAAAGAGAGTGACAAACCATTTAAAAACAAAGTCAACCTCATCTCAGTACACCTGGCGAAGATCTCCCTGTCATCGGCAGCGAGGGTAGCGTCTTAGACTATGTAACCAGTGAAGCATGTTTAGAAGGTACCTTAGTGAGTTATTAATATAGAGATGTAATCAAATAAAAACATACAAATTAAATGTGTTACTAAATTGTTCAATGAAAAGTTTAAATAGGTTTTTTTTTAGTGTTGTCGCTTAATTTTCTATAAAATAAAAAGGTGTCCACCTGCCCCCCAACCAGCCCACTATTTTACCTAAAGACCAACATTTTTAATTTTAATAATCTTCGCCTTCCCCTATATTATCATCTGACTTTGATGTACCTGAAAAATTACACAGGTTTAAAAACAATAACTAGGGGCATGCAAAATTCGCATTTGCGATAAAACAAATTTTTACACAAATTCTACTGTTTTCATGCGAATAACATGAATTTAAGCTTTTTTTTCTAAATTCACATAGTTTCTTTTTAATTTGGCAAATACCACGTCATGCAACATGATTTTCATGCAGTAACACTGGTGATAGCACTGTACCAGGGCTGCTGTTTATGTAAATAATATCTGTTTTTACTCATTTTATAGGTATAATATGGATCACAAGATAAATGAGTGTTTTCAGGATAATAAATCTTTTTTTTTATCTGAGGATAGCATTAAAAATAACGATTTTTACTTTTATGCATTATGATTCCTAAATTTCGATAAATCGATTCTTTGTTTACTGCCTTCAAAATATTTTACGCTAGGTTCAAGCAGGGACATTAATAAATACGGACCTTGCTACAGGCTGTCATGTTTGGCCAAATTATATCATCTTAATTTTTATTCCCTTCTCTTTATTTGATAGTAGTTTAGTCTTCTATGACAACATGTTTCGGTGTTATTCTTGTTTGGTCTAAACCTAAGTTTATAATCAATTATTTCAACATTGCTATTTGTACGACACGAAGGTAATGATGTTGTGATATCGAGTTTGATATTACTAAGCGTGAAATATTTATTTATATTTGATTTTTCTCCGAATATGTTAATAGATAGTTAAATACACAATATGAACGGAAATTGTAGACCATTTTATCCTAGTTTTTTTTTTAGCAAATACTAATTCGACTCATATTTATGTAAATAATAACATCACTTTCCACTTATAATATCACCGCTTTTTGAGAAAAAACCCACCACTTTTCCCCTAAAAATAACCTCGCCTTTTGCACGTCTCTAACAATAACATACCTAAGTCAGCACTTCTCAATTATAGTATACTCCAAACCAGTCGTGTCCTAACTGAAAAATCCCCATTAGAAATGTACAAATGTATCTATAATATAACTATTAAGGCTCTGTGAGGACTCGGGATTTCAAGCTTTGAGCCGAGCTTGATATCGAAAGTTTTGTAGAATCGTCATTTGTAAGCTTACTCTTGATGTATGTATAAATAAATTTTTAAACACAATGGTAAGTATAGGTTATTTAATTTATATCATATCGGCTGTTTAACTTATAAATCTTATAGTAACTTAACAAATTGATAAAATTAATATCAAATTTCACATTAATAATGTAAAGAGTTCTAAAACTAATTTTGAAAGATAGATTAATTCAATTCTATTATCCATTGTGAATTATTATCGATTGAAGTTGCATTCCATGACAAGATAATGGAAATACAAATAGCTAGGTAGATCACTAAATACTTGAATAATCATCATCATTTTTAATATTTTACATAGTACCGTTCTTAAATTATAATGGAATTGGAACTGGAAAATTAATTATGCACAATTATAACATTAAGGACTAATTCACAAAAAATGGAACATTCCAAATTTCTGATTGCTTGTGATTTTTACATTTTTTTAGGGTAATAAAGCTATGGAGGTTTAGCTCATTAAAACATCAATTTAATGAATAATTTTTTTTCTTAATTATTATTGTAACTGTAACGTCTTTAAAGACATGAGTGTTGAAACCATTTTGATTATTTTTATATTGTATTTTTTTAGAGTTGGGTTGAATCCACCATTTTACGAATTCAAATCTCCAATTTATCTTTGAATCTTGATTCCGATCCAAATCTTGGAATAATTATAACATAAAAGGAAATATAAATATAATAAAATAATAGATAATACAAATATTAACTAAATGTTAACATTTTTTCTTATTACAAAATTCATATATTCAGTTAAGTGTTTAATTACTGGTCTTAGGGATGTGCCATCGAAAGAAAAGTATCGAAAAAAATAAATATCGGTATCAAAATTTTAATCTGAAAAAATGTTTTTTTTTATCTAGTAATAATAATTTTAACTTTTGCATCTTAATTGTATTTTTATATTTATTTTATTTAACATTGAAAATTATAATGGTTTTTAATACTTTGAAACAAATTTTAAAAGATGCTTTTTCGTTATCCAACTTCTTAAAAAACTTCCATAATTTACGTCTGGGACGTGTCATTTTTTAACTTCATTCGTCGTTTATATACTCTAACAAGAGAGATTATTAACTATTGACAAACAATAGAAGAATGTATGTCCTGACCAGCTTCATCTGCTTAAACAATGCACATAAACTTTTCATTGTTTTTTTGTGGGCACCCTTAAGAGTTTACTGAGTTGAATGAGCACTACAAAAGATTATTTTATTTAGTTTGTGAAGACCGGGCTCATTGATAAAGGAAGGGGTAGTAGACTGATCACATCTCGCCCCTGTCAGGCATCAAGAGGGATGTATTGATAAAGATGAAATAACAGCTATGAATTATGATGAGCTAAAAGAAATTGAATGTTAGAGTTGCTTCCTGCTTGTCAGTCAGAAAATGAGTTACAATTGAGATACAGTGGCATTTGTTCTTCCTACATAGACCACCCTAGTAAACTTTTAATTTTAGCATGAGTGAAGATAACAAAAAAATCATTGTTTCTTCCAATACCGGAGTGTGAGTAATAATATCAGTAAATACAGTGAGTAAAATACTAATATCGAAAGGAAAATATCGATACTTTTTTTAAATCCCTAACTGGTTTGTTAAGTTAAACCTATACTAATTACTATAATTGGTTCTGAACCACCAATAAGCAGTATTAGAGCGCCAAAACAAATTTCACTTGTCAAATTTACTGTGTTATTTTTTCTCTTTTCAATATTTGAGTTATGAATCAGAAATGTTCTCGAATCATCGAATATAAAATATCCTTAAGGATTCGAGCTCGATTCAAACTGTTATAAATGATGTTGGCAACATTGACATATGTCAAAGTTTGTGCCAAGCTGGTTCCCTAAATGGCCACACAGGAAAAGAAAGACCACCGAATGCAAGTCTGTCAGGACCTGCTGAACCTCCACAAGGCTGAAGGTGACCGTTTCCTGGACTCATCATCAGTTACAAGACGTGATGTAAACACTTTGTATGAGCCAGAATCAAAATTACAGTCCACGGAGAGGCAACATGCGAATTTCCCAACAAGGAAAATGTTCAAGACTAAGCCATCACTGTGTAAAGTTATGTGCATTGTCTTAGGAATAGGAAAGGGGTGATCCTCCTGGATTTTCTGGAACCTGGACAAACCCCAACTCCATCCTCTACGTAGCGACTCTGACGAATTTCTAAAGTCAGGCCTGATAAAAATAACATTTAACTTAAAAGCATGATAACGTCAGGCCCCACATCAGTTTGAAGACCATGGACTACGTTGACACTTTTTGTTGGACTGTCCTACCACACCCACCGTAAAGTACGAATTTGGTGACTTTCGACTTCAATTTGTTCAGCACGATGAAAGATGGATTACGTGGGCAATATTTTCCCAACAGTGACACCATCATTGTAGCTGTGAAAAAGTTGGTCGTTTCCACTGGTGCATATCTTTACAAGCGCGGCCTGCAAACTCTTGTAAATTGCTGGCGAAAATGTATAGCCAGTATTGGGGACTCGGTGTAAAAATATTGTTTTGTATCTGGCAACTTGTTTTATTTAATTGTGTTATTATGCTATCTGTATATTAGCATGAGTGAAGATAACAAAAAAATCATTGTTTCTTCCAATACCGGAGTGTGAGTAATAATATCAGTAAATACAGTGAGTAAAATACTAATATCGAAAGGAAAATATCGATACTTTTTTTAAATCCCTAACTGGTTTGTTAAGTTAAACCTATACTAATTACTATAATTGGTTCTGAACCACCAATAAGCAGTATTAGAGCGCCAAAACAAATTTCACTTGTCAAATTTACTGTGTTATTTTTTCTCTTTTCAATATTTGAGTTATGAATCAGAAATGTTCTCGAATCATCGAATATAAAATATCCTTAAGGATTCGAGCTCGATTCAAACTGTTATAAATGATGTTGGCAACATTGACATATGTCAAAGTTTGTGCCAAGCTGGTTCCCTAAATGGCCACACAGGAAAAGAAAGACCACCGAATGCAAGTCTGTCAGGACCTGCTGAACCTCCACAAGGCTGAAGGTGACCGTTTCCTGGACTCATCATCAGTTACAAGACGTGATGTAAACACTTTGTATGAGCCAGAATCAAAATTACAGTCCACGGAGAGGCAACATGCGAATTTCCCAACAAGGAAAATGTTCAAGACTAAGCCATCACTGTGTAAAGTTATGTGCATTGTCTTAGGAATAGGAAAGGGGTGATCCTCCTGGATTTTCTGGAACCTGGACAAACCCCAACTCCATCCTCTACGTAGCGACTCTGACGAATTTCTAAAGTCAGGCCTGATAAAAATAACATTTAACTTAAAAGCATGATAACGTCAGGCCCCACATCAGTTTGAAGACCATGGACTACGTTGACACTTTTTGTTGGACTGTCCTACCACACCCACCGTAAAGTACGAATTTGGTGACTTTCGACTTCAATTTGTTCAGCACGATGAAAGATGGATTACGTGGGCAATATTTTCCCAACAGTGACACCATCATTGTAGCTGTGAAAAAGTTGGTCGTTTCCACTGGTGCATATCTTTACAAGCGCGGCCTGCAAACTCTTGTAAATTGCTGGCGAAAATGTATAGCCAGTATTGGGGACTCGGTGTAAAAATATTGTTTTGTATCTGGCAACTTGTTTTATTTAATTGTGTTATTATGCTATCTGTATATGCTTTAGTCTTTGTGTACCGCTCTGAATGTTACAAATGTAAGAATCGACGAAGGAGGAAAAGTGAACTGTGATGTTTGGCATAATAAGCTCTTACACCCACAAAGTAGTGAATTCACTTTATATAGTTTATTAAAGAAATAAGAAATAATAGGAAAAAAGGTTACCCCAATAAGATTTGAACATGCAACCTTGGGTATAAAAATTTGTTTTAAAATATAAAGTTATTTAATGTACTGTACAAACCCCTGGTTTATCCTGTTAGGTAGAAAACTTTGAATGGTTTCACCACTATGGTGAAGCTTTTGAATTTCGAACATAACTTTTCGGGGTAAATTGAATGTACCTTCTGAATCAACTCATTATATTAGCACATAAATAATAAACTAATTCATTTATAGAATAGAACCAAAACCTAGCTAATTATTCATCACTGAAAAAGCAGGGGGTAGTTGGAGGGGGGAGTGGGTGGGGTGGGGGTGAGGGTGTTGAGTGAAAATTTCACAAACAAATCTATCTTGACCACGCTAGGAATTGAATCTGGGACTCTTTAAAATCAATCAAAAGGCAGATATACTACTGATTTAAAGGGTGGAACAAACAATTCTTGTAATTAAACAGGTACACCATGGGAGCAAGGAAAGCGAATGCTTAAAGAATAACATATACCGATGAAAGTGATTCTATTTCACACATAAGCTGTAATACTTCTTATTGGTGGCTCAGAACCAACTATTTATTATAGACTGAACAAGCCCCAGAACAGTACTTAAACACTTAAGTGAATGCATTTTATTTGGTGGAAGGTATAGGAAAGGTGGAGAGAAACATATAAAAGGGACGAACACAATAAGCGAAAAGGTGTTTTCCTTATAAAGATAGGATTAACTGAATGTATTAATGTTATAATGAATGAATTCTAAAAAAGAATGTTTACATTTAGTTAATATTTGTATTTTATATTATATTTTATTTATGTTTCCATGTCATAAATTTTCCCCAAGATTCAAATTCGTAAAATAGTGTATTCAAGTCATCTCTAAACTTTATCATGTAAGGCAAAATAAAAATTTAGAGATTTTCTGTATTTCATAATTCTTGAACCCAAATGCTAATTATTTGATCATTAGCTAGTACTAACAGACATTTTAATACATACTAAATAACCTGTATTTTATATAGAGTAGCACTCAATATGGCGATGCCACCAGTAGCTCTGTAGTCAACTTGTCACGTCCAAATCACCAAGTGTCTTTTATTTTCTTCCACGTATTTATTAAAATTGTGGCAAACTTTTTATCGAAGATGTTGGCAGATTTGTAGATTCTGCTAATTTCTTCAACTTGGACAATAAATTAGCACCAACCTGTTTCCTGAAAATTACATATCGTATCAAGGATATTTTATGAATTTGTCTGGCTCCAGATGAACTCTTATATTGAGCTAATGGAGTTTTACGTTATGTCGAATGGAATGGTTAGATGTTATACAACACATGTAAAGAATGATTGGCCAATATTTTAATGAAACTGTGTGAGCACTTTAGTAAAAAATTTATGTACAACTCATTTATTCCTAAAAGTAAAATGTAACTTGCATAGCAAAATGTTTGAAACTACAATAGTAAAAAAATACTTTTGTGAGAAGACAATAAAACAGAGTATCAAATTAACTAATCCAATTTCCTGAGTTTATCACATATTTAGGATCAAAACATTTAGACAACCCACAAATAGGTACAAAACACTACATTAATAACAATAATGATCTTAAGTGTTATAAATAAGGGCGAGTCTTATGACACCTGGATAAATATTAATCTGGCTGATAAATATTTCTATCTGGTTGATAATTTAAAAATGTGTCTTATGACCGTCAGATAGCTTTTATCTGCCATATAAATTGTATTTATCCATCTCATTTTTATCAGAATGTTTGAATACCTGATAACTTTTATCTGAAAGTTAAAATGGGTGCGTTGTTTTTCATGAGGTTTCGTCTTTCAGAATCTGTTTTAAGGTTAAAATCTTGGCTCTCGTGTTTAGTAGGCACGTGCCTAGGCTCTAACTATACATAAAGTTAGAACATTTAATTCACACATCTATAAAAATTAACGAGCTATTTGTAAAGCTCTAGTTGTATAAGAACAAATTATTTAAATGTGAGTAATATAAATGAAATTGTGTAAAAATTGAACAAAGGTATGAGGCCAAATCCTTTGTACAGGTTACAATAGTAGCTAAAACGCGATACACCAAGTTTATATACTGGGTAGCTAGCAAAACAACTTGACATTTTGAAAGTAGCTTCCATACTCAGAGAGTTAGGCAGCCTATGTCCTAAGATTTTTCCTACATTTTTTATGGCAAAAATTGTTATGGGGAGCTATTGTAGCTATTAAAAGAGTATTCATTAAAACATTAAGCTTTGTGCCGAAACAAAAGATAATGTTCACACAGTTAGAGCGTACCATTTATGTAGAAATTCAAAGAATAATTATACCGTAAGAACTAGTTTATTATCAAATTGATACATTTTAAGCATAGCAAGGGTGAATATTTTTGTCAACAGCAACATAGAATAAAATAATGATAACAGGATCTAGGAGCTCCTTAAACTGAGTTGGATACAGAATCTAGGATTAACATATCACTCAAGTCTTTGGCGAGTGATTAAATGTTCATTGTTCTGTCTTATTTCAACACCCCCCCTCACTCGTCAGAATCGTTGTCCATGTCCAAGAGCACATACTAGTTGACTATGCCTGAGAGAGGCCAATGCCTCGGTGAGAACATCAGCTTCCAAAGTCTCCTCTGGCTTGTACCTTTTCACTAATGAAGTGTTCTCTAATGCTGACATGGTTGGACTTTGAGCTTATGATATTATTAGTCAAACTTTGTGCAGACAAATTGTCATTAAGTATTTCAATTAGCTGGTGAGGCACACCCATTTCATGTAATAACTGTTTTAAGTGTATTGCTTCTTTTACTGCCTCTGTCAATGACATATATTCTGCTTCCGCTGTAGACAGAGCCACAGTTCTCTGTTTTCTTGATTCCCACCTGATGGAAGTCACTGCAAGCTGGAAACAGTATCCTGAATAAGATCTTCTATCTTCTCCAGTTGCCCAATCAGCATCTTCCATCCAAATAAGTGGTTTACTAGTGTTCTTGAAAACCAGTGCAAGATTTTTGGTTCCCTTTAAGTAGCAAAAGACTCTTTTGGCAGCCAGCCAATGCTCTTTCCCAAAACAGGTGTTGTACTGACTTAAGAAGCTGACTGTGTGTGTTATGTCTGGCCTAGTAGCCACACACAGATACATGAGTGAACCAATAAGGTTTTGATAGGGATATTTTTTAATATTTCCAGGATTCTTCTGTAACTTCATGCCACATACCTTTGGAGTTGCAACAGGTTTACAGTCACTCATGCTGTATTATTTGAGAAGTTCTTCAATGTATCAGGTTTGCGATGCTGAAATCATACCATCCTTGTGGCAGAACTCGATATCTAAACAATAATGTAGTTCTCCAAGGTTTCACATTTCAAAGGATTTCGTTAGCTCCTGTTTTAAATCATTCAGATGTTGCTGATTTATTGATGCCACTATAATGTCATCTTGTGAAGGAACGAAACCCAATTGCTTTAGCTTCAAGTCCAATCTTTTAAACCATTGCCTACCGGCTTGTTTTAAGCCATAAATAGCTCTTTTAAGTAGGAATACTTTGTCCTTAACTGATTTTCAATAGCTTTTCTAGCATCTTCTTAGCTTTGAGAAATGTAGAGTGATCTTTGTTGTGGCTCTCTTCCATCATTATGTCACATAAAAATGTTTTGAACATGTCTGGTTTTTGCATTAAGATTCTTTCTTCAAGTTCACCATTGAGGAAGGCAGCCGAAATATCCATTTGAGTAACTCTCATGTCTTGATTAAGTGCCACTCTAAGAAGAACTCTAATTGAGCTCAGTTTAGCAACAGGAGCATAGGTTTCAACAAAGTCAATTCCCAAGCGCTGAGCAAAACATTTTGCAACAAGACGAGCTTTCTTTCTCTCTAATTCCTCAATGGCTTTATATTTATATTTTAATACCATTCTGCTACCCATCACATTGTCACCGTCTTATCAATCTACAATTTCCCAAGTTTAATTTTTAAAGTGAGATTTTATTTCCTTTCATAGCTTTTTGCCATGCTTCTCCATCACCTCCTTCTAATGCAGATTTAACATCACAATAGACTGAAAAATCATAATCTGAATTCCAAATTGTAAGTTTCCTGTTACATTTTGGCCTTGATATGTACTTGGTCTTCAGCTGGATCTTGCTCTTCTTGGTCTGAGAGTTCTACAAGGTCTTGAACTGGAACAGGTGGAGCTGGAAGAGTTGTTTCATCAATATTTTCTTCATTATTAACTTCTTTGTTGATCTCATTAGGTTGAGCATTCATTACTATATCGTTGTCTCCTCTTCTCTCCTATGAGTCGTAGAATTATTTGTTCAAAACCCTGACATCTCTTGTGATTTTGATTTTTCTTTCATTGGGCATCTATATTATATAAGCTTTCAAAATTTCAGAATATATGACAAATATTCCTTCATCTGCCCTGGAAGAAAACTTTCCTCTGCCAATTTTTGTGTCCAAAACGAAGGTTTTGTTGCCAAATACATGAAGATGTCGAACCGATGGAACTCTTCCTACTCTTTCTACTCCTTCCGAAAAGGTGTTTCGCCTTTGAGGGTCCTTGATAGAGACCTATTACACAGGCAGTTTGCTGCATGAATTGCCTCAGCCCAAAATGATGGGTTCAAGACCCCTAATTTTGAAACTTGCGAAAATACTCTCTAGCGAGCAAACTCGCAAATCGCAGGCTGTACCAAAACAGAGCTAATTTTTAAAGATTTCTACTGTCGTTTTTGAAAATAACTTGAACAATCCTTGTTCTTTGATTTAAAAATTTTTTTTTTTTAAAAAAAGCATCCTCTGAGGTCACACTATCATTTTTGCTTATGGCTTCAAACTCTTCAATTATTTTGGATTTTTAAGTCCTCTGGGGTAGGCAAGTTATCCATGGACTCAAGTGCTACTCTAAAATTTTCAAAGAATTTAGATAAGCTATAAAGCATCATTATGCTTAAAATATTGGGATTTATACTGATTTCCAACTCTTCAAGGCTTTCAATAGCATCAGTGAATTTATTTAAATGATTATGAATGTCGTCCCCTTCATTCATTTTCTGAAGGATCAATTTTTTCAATAAAGTGGCTTTTCTAGCGGGACCTTTACTTTTTTGATAACGTATCCCACACATCTTTTGAAAACTTACAATTCTTAATATGTCTAAGTTCACTGGGTGATATTAGTAAGGTTAGATCTGACATTGCATTGAGATCTTGTTCCTTCCATTTCATTATGTCGTCATCATTTTTCTTGACCAGAAACATATTTCCATAACCCACTTCTTATCAACACTGCTTGTGCTTGAAGCTTCCATGTAACCTAGTTATCTTTTTTAAGTGGCACAATACAATAGCTTACAAAATTCACGATGAAGGAAAAAACAACTTATTTTTTAACTAGCAGCGCGAACTAGAACACTTTCACAATCAAGGAGCACAACTTAATACTTTCATTTAAACTACAATAACTCACGACAATTTTAGAATCAGTTACTTAATTTATTTTGACTATATCGCAAGAACTAGTTTATTATTTTAAGCATAGCAACAGCGAATATTTTTGTCAACAGCAACATAGAACAAAACAATGATGACGGGATCTAGGATCTCCTTAAACTGAGTTGGATACAGGATCTAGGATTAACCTATCAAAATAAGGTTCACACAAGTCTTTGGCGAGTGATTAAATGTTCATTGTTCTGTCTTATTTCAACAATTGATCTTAGTGGCTTTAGTAACACTTTCACCCACAAGCCCCTCTTGTCAATTTCTCAGTAGCTTCACATCAATAGTATTTCACACTCCGAGTCAGCGTGGTAGAGTTATTTCTATGGTATCTTAATACTTGAATAAAACACAAGGGGTTATTTTAACATGAATAGATAAAGGGAGAAAGATAACCCCATGTACAATAAAATAAAGTCATTCCTAGCAAAGGGTATCAACAAATTTCGCCAGTAAACAGGTTTTAGTCTATTATTTGAGTCTTGGTTGTTAATAGTCACTAAACTATACACAATCCTGAGCTAACTATGACAATCACAAACAAGTTATGCAATTAATAAGTTAAAATAAATCAAATCTTTGAAACTAAATAGGTACTACCCAGTAAATAAACTGAATGAACAAACAAATCCAAACCATTGGCAACAATATTTATACTTAAGAATGATCAAAATAGAAGTTTAAAGAAGTAATATAAATTATTACAGAAACAGGTTGGAAAAAAAAAAGAACATTCCATTTCACCAAAGAGAATAAATAAAAGGATATACTCTGTTTCAAAAAAATATTAAATATAGAGCATCATAATTTTCCAAATATAATAATGGCCGCCAGATGTTTATTTTGTTATGTCGCTGTTAGATAGGTGCTAATTTATTCTTTGATCTCTCTTTAGCTATGTATTGTACGTTTAGGAATATTGAGGGACTCTCCTTTTCCCAACATCTGATTTTTTAATAACAAACTTTCAAGCTTTTATTGTTTTGTGGGGAGGTCCAACTAAGCACATTTTTTTTTCCATGCTGATAAGTAGATTTTTATAATAGTTTTGGAGATGTGCCAAGTTACTCACATTCCTATTTTGAAATTTTAATATATGGTTATCTTTTATAGTTATTTATGTGCTAAATTTCAATTTGCAGCCACATCTAAAATAGTGTTATATATGTTAGTTATATACATTTTAAGCTCTTCCGTTTCCTGGGTTTTAATTTTGAAATTCCATAAAGTCAAACATAATTTGGCTATCCACGAGGGTCTATTTGTTTACTTACATGCCAAATTTAAAGCTTCAACCCCCCTACCCCCACCTCCACCCCCTCAAAACGTTTTTCCCATTAGGTTTATAAATTTCAGAATTTTTAAACCATCATGGCTGTTTGAGGTGGTCCTTATATCCCCTGACAAATGAAAATCTTCTATAACTGTGAGGCGTAGTTTGTTCTTTTAGTTTTGGAATTTTTAAAAGCCCAGTTCACCAGCCTCCTTTTAAAACTATCAAATATCGAAAACATATTTGGTTATTTGAAGTAATCCCTCTAAATTCATGACAAATTTAATTTTCTTAAGCATTTTATAACTTATTCATCACTCTCACTCTTACCCCCCACCCCCTTCCCTTTTTCCTTGAGTCAAACTTTCAAGATTACAAATTGTATTATATCTGGAAGAAGGTATAGGAAATGTGGATAGAAAGAACATAGTTCACATTTTAGATTGTTGTCAGCATCGTTACTGCTGATCTATATTTTTTCAAGAGACAGCCATTACCTCTTTGTCCAATGGCAGCAATGTAAAGTATGAACCGTGTTCTTTTCACTGTAAAAGTCTTATTTTGTTCGTCTCTTTTACATGTATCTATTCACCTTTCCTGTACCTTCTTCAAAATATAATATAAGAAGTAATCTAAATGACGTTTAAATTGAGTTGATTTATGCTTGATGGGGAAATATAGTATATCTGATGCTGATTCACAACCCTTGTCTAAGAAGGGATAAGACATGTTTGAATAAGCGTGCTTAATTTTTCAGTTAAATGTCACAAATTAACAGATATTCTAGTGTTTTTGTTATATTATGACAAAATTTCCTATTTTCCTGGACATGAAAAGTTCCCTGTTCTTTATGTTGGTGGCAATCCTGATCCATGCACTAAATGTATTATTTGATGTTTTCACTTATTGACATACAATTTATCTATGTTTACAGAAGAAATCAATGAAACATTAAAACAAATCATACATAAAATCACCTTGCAGGAAAGCTATCTATGAAGAGTGGTGATGTCATCGGGAAATCATGTTACCCAAGGGGTACCACTCCTCTGTCTCCGAAGTGAGGTCAATAGCCTCTAGAGGCAGCACAATGCAGCCAAGGAACTCGTTCTCTTGCAAGGAGTCGTGGTTCCATACAGTGGCCTGTAAGTGACGGTGTTGCACAATCTCTAGGGGCATGCGATACTCCAGCTGTACACCAGAATAAACAAATTATACTAGGATGCATCACTATTATGGCAACTAAGAGTAGTGCAAACTAAATAACCAATGATACTCGAGGAATATGTGAGAGTTAGTTCAGGGTGGCTACAAAACTTTTACTATAACATTCCCTGACTTTTCCAGGTTTTCAACACTACTATTAAAAAAATAGTCCAACTTAAAACTTTTTTTTTTTGCAGTTTTTCTTTGTGAATAACAATCCTAACAGCTACTAAAAATCAACATTATTAAAAAAAGAATTTACAGTACTGTAATTATTGTTTGTTCATTAAAATTATCATATCTAAACTACGCACTTTGTTAACATTGAGAAACAAAATCTCTTACTTTTATTTAAATGTTCAGGTGCAGAATTAGTTGAGTTTAAATTCCTCGACTTTCCCTTCTTTTTGATTAAATTTCTTGACATTTCCCTAACATCAAACAACTCCCTGATTTTTCCAGGTTTTCCCCCTTTGTCTGTGGCTACCAAATAGATGACTCGAGCATGAAATTGGTTTTATTTGATATATGTTGATGGTATTTTTTAAATTCTAGGCCTCTAGCCAGCAATTTTCAAAATAAATGGAACAGAGGTTTAGCATGTTTCTCTCTCAAATGAACAGTTTGTTCAACTGATAACATTTGCTTTTATTAGCGTAAGAGTTATTCGACACCTAAATTCAGTCAGTAGAATGTTTGTCTATTGAGCTAAGGGTCCTGAGTTCTATTCCCGGCATGGCCAAAAAATGTATTATTAGTGAAATGTGGGTTTACCCTTTCATAATTTTACACATTAAGAAATCAAAATTTCGATAGATCGATTCTTTGTTTACTGCCTTTAAAAGATTTTACGCTGGGTTCAAGCAAGGACATTAATAAATAAGGACCTTGCTCCAAGCGATCATGTTTGGCAAAATTATATCTTTTTAATTTTTATTCCCTTTTCATTATTTGATAGTAGTTTTATTCTTCTATGACAACACGTTTTGATGTTATTATTGTTTGGATTAAACCTAAGTTGATAATCGATTATTTCGATATTGCTATTTGTAAAACTTAAAGGTAATGAATGATAGTGAGATATTGAGTTTGATATTACTAAGCGTGAAATGTTTTATGTGTATTTATATTTGATTTTTCTCTGAATATGTTAATAAATAGTTACATACACAATATGAACAAAAAATGTAGACAGTTTTATCCTATTTTTTTTTTAACGATTACTAATTCAACTCGTATTTACATAAATAATAACATTGCTTTCAGCTAATAATATCATCACTTTTTGAGAAATTAATACAATTTTCCCCCTAAAATAACCTCACCTCTTGCATGTCTCTAATTATAAGGCATATGGAGCTACAACAGGCCTAACAATCCGGTAGTGGAAAATATATGGCTTGAATAAAAAACTAACTTAGGCTGGAAACAGTAATGGAAGAAAAAAAAGAGTACGAATTGTCAGATCTTGTTGGTATTGACTTTGAGTCGGTGACTATGTGACCTAAAGGATGAGGATGGTGACTAGTGAGGAAACACACAAGCATTCTCCTAGGAGAGTTTGGGAACCAGCCAGTAATTGAACCCTAGCCTCTTGATTGAGACGGTCTTACAAGACAATCCCTCTAAAACACATTGGATGATGGTTGTAGTCTCTCACCATCTCCATGAAGGAAGGATGACAGTTTCTGCGCACAACCTTGGTTTTCCTCTTGGTGGCCTTGGTAGGATCTGGTAGGAGGTATACTTTGACGTAAGGAGACGGCTCTTGCCCCCCTGATACCAGAGGCAAGCTACGTGCGTGGTGCACCATCACCATCAAGGTACCTCTCTGATAGTGCAAGGACAGCTTGACTTGACCCCGAATACTGTGGGTCTCACTGCGCGACATCTGACCACTCTTGCGCTCTGAAAACACACCACATTGTGACAGTAGTTTGGTGTCAAACATGCCTCAGGGAAAATTACATTTCTACAAGAGATTAAGATTTGATCAGTGGTGGCAGAGCTGCAGAACCCTCAAAAATTATATATACATATATTAAATTTAGTAGAGTAAACTATAACACACCCCAGAAGATTATAATTAGTTTAAACATATTTCAGATTTTGTAATTTTACGAACAGTAATTGTGCTGTTTCGAAGGAAGGTTTTCATGAAGCTACTGGCTAGGCATCAGGTGCTGCAACTCTCCCTGAACCCCTTGGATATTGGTGAAGTGTAGAAGCAGAAGAGGGGGAGTAGGGGTAATAGCCAAGCAGTAACGTAGGATTGAAGCTGCAAGCGTTGCAGATCACCTCGTCAGCCACAGTCTAACTTGGAACTGAATTGTATGATTTATATTTTTGTTTTAGTTCAATTTTGTATTCTTGCACGTTTAACTGTTTATTTAATGAGTGCAGAGATGAGTATTAAAACAAAAATATGTTTAATTTATTAACAATTAATATTTCTCGATTAAGTTACATTGGAAAAATTGAAATTAAAAACAAAGGGCATCTTTTTACAAATACATTTAAAAGCAACTAGTACTAATTTGATGTTCAAACAATTCTATCAGAATATAAACTCGAAGCACTTTCTTCCTATTCAAAAGTAGATGTGTATTTTAAAATATTATGATCCTCTAAATTGCAATTAACATATTTGTATCAATTGCATTTAATTTAGTAACTAATATTTATTCTAAGAAAAGAATCACTGACTTTACCTCTCTAATTAGTAGGATTCTGAGTTTATTTATTTACTGCATATTGATATGTTTATGATAATTTGACAAGGCTGATGACATTTTATATAATATTATAGATAAAAAAGTTTTATTTGGTTTACTTTTTACAATTAATTAAATTATGCCGTCATTAATGTATTTCTGTTACAGTAGGTTTACTAAGAGTCCACAAATACAAAGCATAATCAGTATCTTTATAAGTTATATGGAAAATAAACAAAACAAAGAAGACTTTTTTAACTATGACCATATCACTTTCTTGAAAAGATTAATTTTAATTTGATATTTTGTTGAATGACCTTTTTGCTGATAAGTATTACAAATTAATTAGTTTTTTGTAAATGTCAAGTTATGAACATTATATCCCTCCAAAAGAACCTTCTTTCTTCCCCATAAATCTCTCACCACACCTATACCCCAACCCATTCTTCCTGTTCACCCGAGCAGCATCCCTGATGTTCAAACTCACAAGCCGCCACTGGATTTGATTTAAATTTGCCCATTCTAATTACAAACCGCTAATGCAGCATAAAATATAGCTTTCTATCAGAAAATAGTTTTTTCATAAAGTTTAATAAAATAGCCTTTCTAAGGCAATGTGTAATCACATGTAAACAATATGAACATGGCGTGAGTAAACATTATTCAATTATTTTTTAATTTATATGTATCACAAACTCACTGTTATCCCCAGAAAATGTTGCCAACCGGGTGGCATTATTAAGTAACTTGATGGGGAGGTGTAATACTCGGCAATATTTGATGTTTTGTGCGGCAAACATTGATCTTAGCCGAGTAGTCAGTAAAATAAGGTGGGCTCTAGGCTCGCTCGCTTCCTGCTGATACCTCCCTAGAACACTTTTAATAACCTTTCAGGAAACAGGGATACCAAACGCAACCTCGCCTCTTATTTATACTCGGTTATTATTGGGTTATTTAAGTATACATATATTACAATAATTATATCAAACCATAAAACCAGAAGTACCCCTAACCTCATAATAAAGTGTGAAACTTGCTCATGTTCAGAGAGATGAGTGTCAACATAGGCACCAACTGCTCGGGTGCTTTGCATACCAAGCACCCAGAAAAATAAACCTTAATATTACAGCGCTAGTTCTATATTGGATATAGGGTTGTGCTGCGAACAGTGTTTTCTAGTGTAGCAAATGGCAGGTGCTACCATCTGATATACAAGCAAGCGTTATTAAGTTGGTAGCTTTCACCACTCGTGAACCAACAGCCTGACATCCGTCAACATGTTTCTATTATATTTTGGTAAGTGGTAGTACTTGTATTGTGTATTTTATTTTTGATTGTGTTATGCATATTTGTTTTATTTTATTAAATTATTTTTAAATTTTATTTTACTAAACATACATTGAGACTAATAAATTATACCTTAATTTTGGCCATTTTCTAAATATGACCCTTGAAAATTTGCAAATGTTTAACCACACCCACACCTTTTTTTATAGAGCAGCCCCAATGGTTTTTACAATTCGGCGCTTATGAGTGTCAACATTACTCTGGGATATTCGAGATAATTAATTCAATATAAATTTAAATTAAACTCACATTTCTCTTCTTTTCCTTTAGAGAACATTGTTAAAATGGAGATCTATGAATAACTGTAGTTGTGTCTGTCATGTATTACACTTATTATAAGGAAAACAAGCGAAACTTTTTAAAAAACATGTCGCATGAACAATTGTGGCTTCTGACACATTTTACTAACCTTAAATAATAGTCCCACAGAGCAAAGCTACTACAACCTGATTATGGTTGGAAAAACAGTAGAGAGAATACAAACAATTCCTTTGCGGCCAACATTGATAAGTGATAACATTTACTTTATTATTAGTATTATTTTATATGTATTGCTAATATCTATCAAAAGTGACAGCTGCAGCTTACATGACTTGATGTATGAATATAGTAGAATTGTTTTATTAACTCTAGTAACTAACTTCTACTGTTCTTCCAACCAACATCATACTATATACATTAGTTAACACTGCGCACTATGATATTACCTACTTAACAGGACACACAAACATCTGAATAACTAGATTAACATCTGTGTAGCTGCCAAATCTATCAAACGTGACCTAAGACCTGGAGTGCAGTAGAGTGAGAATGCCACTTCAACACTGTTTTTCGTGGATAAATACTAAATTTCATAATGCCGAGCTGACAGATGGTTGGTACAGCTGCTGATTTGGCCTGTGTGCACAACCCTTTACCGACCCTTACCCCTTCCGCAGTCTGCCACGGCTAGCGAGTGGAGACTTAAGATGTGGTAGCAGTTTTGTAGTGAAATTGAGTGATGAAATTTACTGTGGTCTATGCAAATTTTTGGAATTTTAGGGAAAGTGCACTAAGTAAGTTTCTGCCTTAGTAACCATAGAAAATGCTCAAATAGCTTCTAGAGGCATATGTGTTTGTGAAATTCTTTTGCCTCCAGTGGTTGGGGTGGGGTGGGGGGGGCTGTGCCCTAATCCCCCCCACCCCCTTCAAGTTTGCATTCCAGCACTGCTAAATTTACAACTACACCACTTCATAAAACACTGCTAAAATGATAAAGTCATCCTTTTAGGCTCATCAAAAATCCAGGAGGTTTTGATTATTAGTTAATTTAAAAGATAATAATTTTTAATTTTAAAACAGATAAGATGTAATTATATCTCAAAGAGCTAACTAACCTTTGACCTTAGTAGCATGTATGTTGATCTCCTCCTGCTGGTCGCGCAACAGGGGGTGGAAGAAAGTGTAGACAAGATCCGAGTGTGAGATTTCATCAGCCATGCTAAATAAAGACTTGATGAAATACTGTATGTCATTTCGACGTCTTTCCGCAACCTGTTTGATGTTAGAGCGACCCATGGACATACCACTTGGTAGGCTGCAACAAATATATCAACACAAAAATAGAAAAAGTTGGAAGATTTGAGATTTGTTCTATGGGCTCATTAAACATTTTTTGGGCCATTAAATGGCTTCTTTTATCAAAAGTAGTATTTATGTTGTCAGGGTTCCTACACAAATTCATGAAATTTTTTTCAAGGCTTTTCAAGGAATTTATACAATTCCTACAGGACAAGTGTATAGAGTAATCTTGGCAAAATACTCATCAGTACATAGTTTCTTTTATTTAAATTTAAATATATATATATATATATATATTTAATGCAGGCTTCCAACCCCACAAAGCCTGCACCTTTCCGTAACTTTTCTTATTCTTTTCTTGTGGTCCATGACACAATGAGCTATTTAAATAATTAAAACATAACGCTAGCTGCAAATAATCATGGGTGAAATGTGGGGTTCCCCTTTTACAGTGATGAGATTAAAGGTCAGGGGCTGGATGTTGTGTCTGTTCTAGATTTAAGTTAGTTTATAAGTCGTGTGCAGATATAATCAATCAGTTTATAAAGTGCGTGCAAAATACCACAAATAAATAAATCACTTGCAAATAGTTATTATAGTAGTTATGTTTTAGTTACTTTTTATTTCTTAGGTACAAATATAATAAAGGCTATCTCATTTTTACAATAATAATTTACTGTTGTGTTAAAAAATTGTACAATTGGGTGAAAGGGATTATGTTATGGAATGTTTTTAGAGATTATGCATGGTTAGTAAATGCAATTAAGGCAGTGCATGATGGCAGTAAAGTGTGTGTTAAGGTGGATGGAGATATGAGCGAATTGTTTGCCATTGAACAGTGTTTTAGGCAAGGTTGTGTTATGTCCTCATGGTTGTTTGATGTTTTCTTAGATAGGTGTATGAGTGACGCATGTGAGGACGTTGTTGGTGTACAATTGGACAATGTGAGAGTGCTGTTATGTGCAGATGATGCCGTATTAATGGCTGAGAAGGAATGCAACCTGCAGAATGAATTAAATCGTTTGAGTGTGACGACAGAATGGATTTTCGTATAAATGTCTACAAAACTAAGGTGTTGGTTTTTGATAAGGACAAAACAGGAAATGATTGTAAACTTATTATAAATGGAAAACTGTTAGAACAAGTAAATGATTTTGTGTTACTGGGCAGAATGTTCTGTAAAAATGGAAGGATAGATGGTGAAATTGACACATGGGTGAATGCATCTCGGAGAGTAGTTGGATGTATGTAGATAATGATGTATGCAAAGAATGAAGTGGTAAAGAAAGAGGCAAAGATGGCAGAGATATTTAAGAAATGTATGTGGAAAAACTCGTATGGACAGTCAGTAATGAATGGGTGCTGAAGGAGTGCATTTTGAAAGGTAAGCCAATAGGTCAATGTGAAAGAAGTGTCTTACGTTGGTTTGGGTATGTTGAGAGGATGAGTGTGGATAGTAATGTAGCAAATATATGAAGGTAGAGTGTATGGATCAAAAGGAAGGAGTGGGCCATGTAAAATGTAATTAAATGTTATAGATGAAAAAGAGAAACATTAAAAGTTTTAAGAATAAAAGAGCACGTATGACTTGATAGGGAAGTGTGGAGAAAGTAAGTGAGGATTGATTAAGTACGAAGTTTTTTTTTTAAGCTATATTCACAGTTTTTGCCTACCATGTAAGGAAATGGTGTGATTAGGTAAGTATGTATGTATAAGTATTTAAAAATAAGAGGGGGGTGGGGGAGGGGCAAAGGACAACCTATAAAATTCAAGAAATGATTATAAAAAATGAGAAATTCCATAACATTTCCAGGCCTGGAAGAAATAATTTAAAATTCCATGTTTTCCATAACGTATAGGAACCCTGAAGTTGCTAATACCAGGAAATGTACAGTAATGGTAGTGTTATATCCATAAGCTTATTTTTTAAAACAGATTTTGATTAAAAAAATAATATTCTACATTTAACTCTTTAAGGGAAAACCTCTTAACTTTTTCAGGTATTATATTATATTTGGAAGAGAGTATAGGAAAGGTGAATAGAAACCAGTGGCAGTTGGTGGGCTCAGAAGATAGGCAAGCAGCCTTATTTTTTTTTCTTTTATTAAATTCTTGGGAGCATAATTCAAGTCAAAATTAACTATAAATCATGAACTAATTTTAAGATTACCATTTTGGGAGTAGAGCAAAAAATAATAATTTCATCAAAATAAATTAACTTAAATCTATGGAAATTATTGAAAGTAAGTTGCATAAGATCAGGTGTTGGTTACCAGTTTTAACAATCTTTCTTTAAAAGCAAAGTCTTGAAAACTTAAAAAAGATTTCACTAATAATTCACTAACTACACATTCTTTGTTAACCACATACATATTGAAGATATAATAAATCTATATTAAATTAAAATAAATAATATAATAAATAAAAGCTAAAGATATAACAAATTATGACACGTAATAAAACCCGCCAGTAAACACAAGTAAGGTGTAAATGACACAGCACATGCTCCAACATCGACAATGGGCCCCAGGTGGATATTTACAGTTAATATTTCACTACACGGTAGCAAGAGGCAGTTTAAA
The DNA here is from genome assembly GCA_902151445.1 of Timema monikensis. Classification (NCBI taxonomy): domain Eukaryota; kingdom Metazoa; phylum Arthropoda; class Insecta; order Phasmatodea; family Timematidae; genus Timema; species Timema monikensis. Next base: position 6,113 of record CABFVZ010003728.1, on the reverse strand, counting down.
CTACCTTTACTGGTAATATAGGGGACATACAGGACACGCATGCGCCATTTGCCATTTGAAGGCCATAAAGTCACAGTTGAGAATGCTTTTAGTAAGTTATACCGCTAACAGGGGCATTGTGGAGAGGACAACTCCACAGAAACACTTGAAAAATAAAAAATGATTAAATAAAGAGGCTGCCAAAATATATTATGTTTGGGATTTTTAAAAATATTTAAGATATTTTAATTCATTTAATAGAATAATAATTATTTTGCTGAAAGTAGGTAAGCAGTGCTTTCATTGCTTACATGGGCCGACCGCCACTGATGGAAACATATAAAAGGTGATAAACATGGTATGGTTATTACAATGAAAAGAACACTGTTTACAGTGCCAGTGGCAGCAATGTAAAGTGTGAACTGTGTTCTTCTCATTGTAAAAACCATATTGTGTTTGTTCCTGTACTTATTACCACACATATTATACATTTATATTATTTGAGTATAATTTTCCCACTGATCAAAATGCATCCATTAACTTTTTAGTTTTTTTTTTATAAAAACTGTGTAGTGATAATCCTATAATTTGAGTACTAGTATCAGATATAATACTTTAAACGAAGGATGGGACCATTGAATCCTTAAGGATATTCAATATTCAAGGATTCGAGACTCAGATCCCTTAAAAAAAAGTTTTAAATTTTCAAATAATATTTGATTTAAAGCTCAAATACTGCTTAGTGGTGGTTCAGAACCAGTTATGAGTTGAACTTAAAAACCAGACCCCAGACCAATAATTAACTGAATGTATTAATGCTATCATGAATGGATTATAAGAGAGAATGTTAACATTTAGTTACTATTTCTATTTTATATTATTCTAATATATTTATATTTTCTCTTAATGTTAATTATTTTTTTCAAGATTCAGATTCGGATTTGAGATTAAGTATTTGAAAGTAAAATAAAGTTTTAGATTTGAGATTCGGATTCGTAAAATAATGTAGTTGACCCAACTCGATTTTAACCAATGAGGTGACCTGGTGGTCTAGGGGTAAGGTGTCAGACTTCTGTGCTGGCGGCCGGGGTTCAATCCTCGGTCACGGCACAGATTTATCTGATTACCAAACCCTTCCTTCACCTCTGACAAGACATCTTGTGAATGTGGGGAATGCCAGGCCTCCACCGTGGTTCGGATTCCACGTTAAACTGTAGGTCCTTCATTTCATCTCACAATCACCCTACCATTACACATTAGCGTAAGTGCGTATAACCCGAATGGGTAGTAAGACATAATAATAATAATAATAATTAAACCAATGATCTATAGAAATATCACATAAGAGAGTCGACATGTTCCATGTAGTCTACTGTTTTTTCTTAACAGGCTTTCTATTCTATCTTCAGAGAAGATGCAAGTTTCCCATTAAATGACTTCTAAACACTCGGTTTACACAATAGTAAATAAAGCCATTGCTAGTATTTTATTTAATCAGATTATTTTGAGATGATATCTAGCACTCCTTTACCCCCAAATAGTTTCAACTATTCACCATACACACACTGGTAGGTACATAGTTTACAGGTAAAGCTCATTTAGTCTGGTTGACGGATGTCAAACAGGTCAGCTTTCTAATACTGGCCTGGTAGTGAAAGTGTTTAGTAATAAACAGTTGTCCACTCCTCGTATACACAAATGCAAGTAAACTTCCTCTAAATTCTACCTTCCTCACGCTTACAACATTAATATAATTATTAAAATGTATAGTATCGACATACACATCTTATATATAGGGGAACTTTTGTCATTCGAAGTACAAGAGATATCTAAAAAAATTTCAAAATATCCAAAATTTGAATAAATCATTTATATGAGCATGTCAGATGACTTGAAGGAAAGAAGAACATTCTGGGAGCTGAAGGTGTAAGCAGAGGACAGGACCCATTGGAGGTCTAAGTTCACTGACAAAAGGAATGGACCTGTCATAAGACAGAACATAATAATAATAATAATGAGTATATAAGCAAGTTGATAGACAATGAATCAATAACTTCAAATATGCTACATATAAACACAAGCAAGCTATATATGCTAAGTAAAGCACACATAGACACAATACATATACTCCAGTCACGGTAGGAATTACTCTCTGAAAGGTCTTTTTTCCTACCAATATCCTACTATATAATATATTTCTGGTAGGGAAAAAGGCCTTTCAGAAAACAATTCCTACACTGAACAGACTTTACATACATACATAAACAAATAATAAAAATCTAAACACAAAATATAGAAACTTGGAAAAATTGGCATATTAAAATTGCAGACCTAAGAATCCTGTTCACCTATTGGTTTCCTACTTTTAAATCCAAATTGCTTTTGATCAGTTTATAAGTGACTTTAAGAAAATAATTTATGGAATATTAACTGTATAATTCCTGTCATATCAATTGTTAATTAATAAATTTGTTTATACTGCATTTTTGCCTTTGTTGACTGTTTCCTAAATTCTAGCAAACTGATAATTTATTAAATGTTATCTGTGTTAAAAACTCTAGTTTGTCATTAACTATTTACAATTATTGTGTTTGATATGATTTTAAAAAATTCTAATAATTTCATTTTTTAGGAATCTTGTTCAACTACTGGTTTTTTCCTATTTTTAATCAAAGTTGTTCTTGATCAATTTCTAAGTGACACTTAGGTGAATAATTTATGTACTTACATGTGATTACATTCCTGACTTATCCATTTTTAACCTTGAATAATTAATTATTACTTCCATCAATTCATATTGTTAATTGACTGCATATAATTTTGATGTTTTAACAATCTACCCTTTTATTAACTCCCCGCCCCTTTTTTTTCTTTTTCATTACTTGTATGTTAATTGATTCTGAAGTATAACAACTAATTAACTAATTGTCATTTTACCATGCACGTTCCTTATAATTCTCAAAGATTGTTAAGTTAAGTTTGAAATGAGTTCAAACTAGAAGAAAATTAACAATGTATAGGCTTCAAATTTTCAAATAATTCCCTCTAAAATTTGAAAGAATATTATTTGAACAAATTTTTTGAAATAACCCATGTCGGATTAGCCAGATCCTACTGTATGTAAAGTCTCAATCCAGACACTTATTGGAATACACTCCTTGGAGGTATCCCACAGAATCTCCCTACAACCACTAAACGGAGTGAAAACTCCATGGCAAAAGTAGCCCACAGAATCTCCCTACAACCACTAAATGGAGTTAAACGGAGTGAAAACTCCATGGCAAAAGTAGTCCACAGAATCTCCCTACAACCACTAAACGGAGTGAAAACTCCATGGCAAAAGTAGTCCACAGAATCTCCCTACAACCACTAAACGGAGTGAAAACTACATGGCAAAAGTAGCCCACAGAATCTCCCTACAACCACTAAACGGAGTGAAAACTCCATGGCAAAAGTAGCCCACAGAATCTCCCTACAACCAATAAACGGAGTGAAAACTCCATGGCAAAAGTAGTCCACAGAATCTCCCTACAACCACTAAACGGAGTGAAAACTCCATGGCAAAAGTAGCCCACAGAATCTCCCTACGACCACTAAATGGAGTGAAAACTCCATGGCAAAAGTAGCCCACAGAATCTCCCTACAACCACTAAATGGATGGCACTCCCTGGTGACAGCAGCTCACCAAATTTTAATACAACAACTGAATGGAGTGCCCTTTCTGGAAATAGCTAATCAAATTTGAATTGAGACAATGAATGACCTAAATGCATGTTCTACTTCTCTGAACATTTTCGCTTGAATTCATTCCAAAACTTCATTTTAGTTTTATATTTTGTGCAAGATCGCAGTTTAAAAATATTACAAGTGGTGTTTGGGAAAAAAAGAAAAAAATGTACAGGTTAGAAATGTGGCGATTCCACATTTTCTCAAATATGAATCTTAAAAAAAGCTAACTATAATTAGTAGTTAACTCTGTACACAACGTCTTACGACCTGTTCGGGCTATCTGCATATTTACACTCATGGGTTAGCAATGTGGAAGATGGAATTAAACAAAAATTTACATCCACGTGGATGTAGAGAGTGGTAGACCATTTACAAAAAACCACCCTCATTGCATTTGACCAGGTTTCAAAATCTGATCTCCCCATCCAGTCTAGTGAGGAAATTGTAACTAAATTGTCGACCTTGGTTGTCTTCGGGTAAAGACCTAATGTTGATGGGTCCAAACCCAATCGAGGTCAATGTATTTTTCTAGAGCGATAAAAATCCGTTGCGCAACTTTCTTTGAAGGGGAATCAAAGCTGTTGGTCCCATGTCAATTGTGGTATGTAAAAGAACCCTGTGAAGTATGTGAAAATACCTTTCCCTGCAAAAATGGTAGGACCTTTTGCTTTCGCTCAAAGAAATTCTCGTGTGCTGATAGAATCAGTCAGTTCAGAAAATGCACATTAAATACCTCAAATAAATAAATTTAAAAAAATCAGTATGTTTTGACCTGCATCTTATTTTATTTTGGCCCACTAATATCAAGGATTTTTTTTGAATAAATAAGAGAAAAATGCATAACCACACTCTGCATTATTGGAAAACTTGTGGCACAAAAACATCTCGCTGGCTTTTGGTTTATTTATAATATTACTATATTGTAATTGTATACTGTTTCTAAATACCATTTTTATATTCAAAGTTTTAATTGTTTATTAATATTATCATTCCTTATTTATGTTGCCTGCAGTTAGAGATGAAAATTTTCTGCAGTGGCGGCTTGCGTTGGAGGAGTTAAATTGTGGAGGTGGCACCTAGAGCCTAAGAGACGAGTGTGTTATGAGACAGGCCTACAAAGGTTCGCCTTCATTTGTTTCACTACTACTTTTTTTTAGCACCATGTCTTACTACCTGTTCAAGCTGTATGCCTATGTATTAATTACGCTAATGTGTTAGGGATGAGCAAGGTTGAATTTAGAGGAATTGCACCCATGAAAGTGGAAAACTATTAAGGAAAAACTGCCCCCAATGCACCCGACTGGGATCAAACACAGGTATTTCTGTCATAAGCAGTCTAGTTTATTGCCAGAGTAGCGCGTTAGACCCCGTGGTCACCAAAGCTCGTTTGATGATGTTTCTGGTGTTGACGCTCTTAGAAGAAACTAATCTTTAGTATGAACGTTTATAATTGGGATATTTTATCTAGATTATATTAGTTCCATTTAATCAGTTGACATTATTTTACAGAAATAATAGTTGAAAATGGTTTGTTTTGGAAAATATAAGGAAAATTTACCTCTGTGCAAATAGCGCACTACAATATTAGATTGGAAATGAGCAAAATAATACAGTTGGGAAATATATGCTATTACTTGGTCAGTTAGTAATTGAGATCTCATCTGCTGTCTATGAATGAAAAACTCAGAATATTCAAAACAATCATTTTATCAGTGTGAAATGTGGTCTCTTCCATTAGATGATGAAAAAACTTAAGGTGTTTGAAAACAAGGTTCTTAGGAAGATATTTGGTTCAAAAGGGAATGAGGTTTCTGGAGAGTGGAGGAGGTAAATAGTGGTGAGTTACACATGCTGTAATCATCACAAGAGATAATGAGGATAATCTAGTCTCGTAGAGTAAGGTGGGAAGGACATAGAGAGTGAATGGGAGAATCTAGAACCATGTTCAGAGTATTGACTGGCAAACCCAATGGGAAGAGACTAGCTGTACCATGTGTGTGTCACACCTGTGATTGTTATTATAAATATGTTCTGGTAGATGGCACTTGGCGTTCTGTTGACATTATGGCCATGAAGTGCCAGAGGAGGAGTGTAGGGTGAGAGTGAGTCAGTCAAGTCTGGTTTATTAAATAATATGACACTGAGCTCGCTTTGTGCAATGTGGAACTGTCAAAGATGGAACGATGTTTAGTGCCCAGTGTTACAGTGCATATGTGTGTTTAGTTGTACCTGCCCAATCTATCGTAGGATATTCAACTTTAACATGTATTAACAACTAAATTTATGGGAGGATAACATTAGAATGGACCTGAAAGAAATAGGGTGTAATGAGGTGGACTGGATAGAACTATCTCAAGATAGGGATAGGGTGTAATGAGGTGGACTGGATAGAACTAGCTCAAGAT